>PNEQ01023135.1:0-19408 GCA_003012365.1 Medauroidea extradentata
AAATGAACAAAATGACACTAAGTTCAGCTCTCTATGTTGAACGGTTCTCGAACCAGAGCAATTACAAGATTTCCAAATGCAGCAAAATTAATCATTTTCTTAAAATTTAAAAAATTCATAACTCAGAAACTAACAGTCCAAAAAAATTGTAACTCGGCCAATTTCATCTTTGCGATAGGTCCTACATATTTACGAAATATTGTCAAAATCTAAAACCTTGATTTTAATTTTAATTTTTTAATTGGTTGATTTGACATGGAATGTCCCTAAAACGCTATTTGTCGACACCTATATTTGGAAAAAAAAATTTTCACAGGATCGAATTCTACTTCTGAGATTGCTGCACTTTTCAGATAGCTTGAACCAACCTGCAGGTGATCGTCATTACAAAATTAGTACAGTTCTAGATACAGTTGAAGTAAAATTCAAATAGTTTTTTAGGCCATTTCAAAACTGCACTGAGGATAGCATCGTGGTTTGGAAAGGTAGCCCTTTCCTTCAAACAGTATGTTCCATCAAAATGGCACATGTTTGGGATAAAGCTGTATGTTTTCTGTGATTGTAAAACTATCTACATTGTCGATTTTATTATGTATACAGGAGTAAAAACCAATATTGAGATGGAGGCTGGTCTTGGAATTGTAGGTTCCATTGTGAAAACCGTTTTGTCTCCATGTCTGGGGCAAGGACACGTACTCCGTACTTTGACAATTAGTATATAAGTCCCATTCTTTTTCAGTATTTGTATGAGAACTAAACAGGAGCATGTGGAACTGTATCACCAAACAGGTAAAACATGCTAAATTAATCCTGCAAATCAGCAAAAGGTGAGTATGAAGTGTTTTATGCTCTTAATATGTTGGCAAAGAAATGGTACGATAATAGGGTTGTGTGCATGTTGTCAAGTGTAGATAAACACGAACTGTGCAGTATCAAAGGCAAGTCCAGTGCAGATGTTGCAACCATATTAGAAACGTTGTGTGTGCAAACACACATCAAGAGCAGTACAAAAACGCAAGACTCTCGTTGAATGTGCCGTGATTGTGATGTCCCTTTGTGTATCCAGCCCTGCTTCAGAGAAATTCACACAATCACAAATTTCTAAACAGTTTTTATTTTGTTGGGAAGAAGTTTTCTTGGAAAGCGTCATTTATATCTTTGACTGGGTATAAGCAAGGATTTTGATTTGTAGTACAAAAGTGACTTCAGGCAAATTGACGTTAATATTTTGGTCGTGTACATCTGGTGATTTGAATATACGAGGGTTATTTTTTTTCAACTTCCAATCGGTTGTAATAAAAAACGGGAATGAATTGGGAAATTATTTTAATGGCAAAAGAAACGCTCATCTTTATACTATTTTTCCACATAATCACCGTGCAGATTGAGGCATTTGATGTACAGCTGCACCAGCTTTCCAATACCCTCTGTAAAGAATAATGCCGTCTGCCTATTCAGCATTGTCCCCGGAAACCTCTTGCGATTACAGTATGCTCATTAATCAATACTCGTAATTGTATGCGGATCAACACATAGTGTTTACTCCCTTCCACCAACCATTTGGAGTGGCCAAACTCACACCTCAGTATCGGCAAGCTGGTGCATCTGCATGACAAATGCCTCAATCTGCACTGTGATTATGTGGAAAATAGTGTAAAGATGTACGTTTATTTTGACATTAAAATAATTTCCTAATTCATTCCCGTTTTTTTCTTACAGCCGATCGGAGGTTGAAAAAAAAAACCTCGTATGATGTGACCGTCTTCAAACAAAGGGTTCAGCCATTTTGTAGTAAATCAGGCAGTGGCGGCAGAGGTATGATTACATTTGACCTAGTGTTGTTTTGTATATTTTTTATATTGCATGTAGTAAAACAGACTATTTGAGTATTGGATCCGGCTGTTACAGCAACAATGTATTTGGCCCTTTTGTAATGATTGATTTTGAGATAAGTACGGAATTACTTAGACTTTAGAGCGGGTGTTCTTATGTATATATTTTGTCTTGAATAATACCCAAAAACATTTAATTTGAGTAGAGGATGTGGACTACTCATCAAAAAATGTAATTAGCCATTTAGTTGTACTTTATGGAGTAACTGTTGAAATTATTATTGCGACTTTCTGTCCAAGTATATTTGTGTTTACTATTTATGTGTACATGTGCAATGAAAAATGAGGTTAATTGAACATTAAATGAAAATGTTATACCAACAGTGTGGTTTACTATGTAATTGTAATTAAGGATAAATATTTGCAAGCTATGCTAGGATTATGCAGTAGGCAAAATGTTCTTATGTAAATTTGTTTAGGTATATTTTCTTGTACGTAAGTTTTTTTACAGTTTATGTAACTAATAATATTAACATTTTGAACATTAGAGATGTCTGTTGTTCCAACAATGTATTTAGTGAGTTATAGAAATTTGGAAGACTTTTAAGTCGTGCAAAAATATTACATTTGGGATTTCCCTGTTTTGATTATTATTTAGTTCTCTTACGTAAATTTTTTAGCTATATTTTATTGTATGTATTTATTTATACAATGAATGTTATTAAAGATATCAACATTTCGAACATTAGACATATGCATTGTTCCAATAAAGTATTTAGCAATTTATAAAACTTCAGAACAATTTGCAGTCATATATGTAACAAAACCACTCATAATTATAGCAAAGGACAAAAATAATATTTTAGATAATGCATTGAGCTATTTAGTAATAATTCTGGGAAGGACATTTGTGGGTCCACGTTAGTAAAATTTTTAAAAACATTTTTGTGCAACTTACTTTCTTTTATGTATGAAAAAAAAATTAATCTCTTAGAATTCTATTATCATGTCAGTAATGCTGACAGTCTTTTTTTTTCACTGATATAAATTTTGTGGACAGAGTGCTGTGTATGTAAAAAAAATTACATTTGATTATTCATTTTAACATGTTTTTTTAAATATATTGTTAAAAAATTGTACAATTAAAATTTCTTAATGAATTATTTTCCTTAAAAATTAAAAAAACTATTAAAAAATTGCTAGGCCAAGACAGCAAAAGAAAGTATTTTACATAAAAAATTTAACTCCAAGGGTACATATAAATAGTATAATCGTATTCTACCCAAAGGGTTAAGGGAATTTCGTACTATGAAAGTCCCAGTGCACTCTGGGATAGAAACCAACTCCAGCGAGAAAAAAAAAACTGTGAAAAGTAATACAGGCCATTCTTTATGTTGTGCAGTTAGCAAGTACAAAATAGTGACAAGCTATTTATCATAAGCAGATACGATAAGTAGGATGGAAATGATTAATTAAAAAGGTAAACTATGCATAGTAGAATTTTTCTATAGCATTTACTGTTAAAATAGTAGCTAAAATGCACCCTCAGTTTTCTTTTTGGTGTTCATAGTCTTTAGTCATTTAAGTTTCAACTTACTGGTTTTTTTATGCAACTATAGTCTATCCCATGAATGAGTGAATTTTTCTGGTGACTATTCCGGCAGAATTTTATATGGTACCTTGAGCATAGGAATTTGGTTTGCAGGGGTTTTTACCTGCTGTTTTCATTGTTTCTCTTTCATTTATTTAGTAAGCCATTTTGTTGTTTGTCAAAAATAATGTAATTTACTTTAACCAGCTATAGAAAAGTTCATTCAGTTATAGGTGTCCAACCTAAAATGTTGAATATCTGTAACATGCTGAAATGTAGCAAGTACCTATGTTAATGCAATTATTAATTTGTTTTATTTAATTGTTAGTAATATGTTAATGATTCTGAACTGTTACAAAATAATTTTATTTTGTACTGAAACATTTCTTTTTAATATATTTTTAGGTCCATGTATTTTGATGAAGATGGAGACTTGGCTCATGAATTTTATGTGGAAATTCCACCACCCAAGAAAGGTTGTAAAGCAACCATGAAGAAAGTTATCCACAACTTAATCCCACAGGTAATTTTGTTTTTGTAATAAGTTACTGTACATATATATAACGTCCGCGTGCCAGCTCTGAGTGATGGCGCGTATGCGTTTTTTGTCTGTAAAGATATAAATAGTACAAGTCTGATAGCATGTTAAGGCACGTACTAGCCATAGTAATTTTGTAAGTTAGGACATATTTGCTATAGTGTTACTATAGCGTACTTGCCATTTAGGATGAAAAATGTGTACCTGCTAGGGATTCAGAGTGGTGTGCAGACAGTACCTTTATATTGTTACCATTTTGTGTTTAAAAAATTAATTTTGCCCATATTATGCTCTCCTACAACTTTCTTGAATTCTTAATGGTGCTTGCTACATGTAGTACTTTTCCTCTCGGATGTTTTTAAAACCCCAAAAGTCTTAAGATAGTAAATACTCTGTTGTCAGTTGTATTCTCATCCTCCCATGTTTGATATGTCTTGCGTTTGTGAATTTTGAATTAATTCTGTAGCTACTGAATTTATATGTTTACATATAAAATGGAATTCATCTAGTGAATAAAATAACATTACTGTCAGGAATTATTTCTAGGAACAATTTACTCCACTTTAGTTTCTTTCCAGTTAATGTGTGCTGTTGTTAAATCCTGTTAAATTTGGCAAAAAATATTCCATAGCAAGTTTCAACTAATAAAACATATGTTGAATTTATTTATTTTACTGAATAATTCTTAATGGCAATGCATTTAATTACCTGTTGTCAAATCACAGCTGCTTAGTATAAGTGATATTGTGATTCTATGGCTAAAGGAGAACAGCAGGAGTGCAAATAGGACAAATATAGGTTTTACGTAAATCTTGTTGCGAAAACCACATGCTAGTGAATATTGTTCCTTGAAAAAAGGCCACCTGCCCAGCTTATATGGCAAAGTATGTTTTTGAGAAATTAGGGTCTTTTGTCTTGTCTCACTTTTCTAGTTTTCCCTTTTTAACTTCAGTGAACACAACAAATTAACTCATAGAATTTTGTCTGTTTGTAGGTGCTTCAAAGTACAGATAAAATATACTTTTCAAAGGATAGAAAAAATACTCATTGTTGTAAAATATTACGTCTACAAAGGCAAATAACATAATGATGTGAAATTCAAGCTGGCTTTCAAAAGTTTTGTTGCTTTGTGTGTTAATGGGTTAGTAGGGTTACACAGAAACATGACACAGGTTACTGATCTATGAGAGATATTTTTAAATACATAGACAAAAGTAACATTATGTTTGAGATATAAGTTGATTTCTTGAAGTATCTGCTTGTGCTATTATACACATAAACCTTTCTGTTGTAAAGTTCCTAATAACTATGAAATTTATAAAACAGTTGAATTTTTATATTTTTAAGTATAAGCTTCCCAAATTAATTGTTGCTAATTTGAAAGAAGGTATTTTTGTTTGATAGTAGGTTCAAATGCTATTGAATATGTACCGTAATACTTACACCAATTTTTGAGACAGAATAGACTTTTTAGTATTGGCTGCACGGAAGTGTAGTTGTCAGGTGTTTTATATGGAACATTAAAGAGGAGAACAACTGTCATCTTGTTTGAGATTTTGAAAACTAATTAGAATTTGGAAATCATGATGTCTTGTAAAGAACCATTTCTTTCATTCTCACCTTAACTAGGTTTCCTGAGAACCTAGTTGGTAATGAACTGGAGAAACGTTCTGTCAAGATATACAAATTATGGATGAGCGATATCAACTCTAGTGGAAATCAGCCATGATAGGTGACTACAGCTGGTTTCTACAATTGGAGTTCTCTTCCACTCATTAAGTAAAAGTATACTACTTTTGGTGTTATACATTTTTTATTGTTATATTTTGTATATTTTGGTAAATACTTGTTAAAACAAACATAATTAAAACATTCTGTTGGAAAATAAAAACTCTATTTTCCTATTCGATGCTGTGTCAGTAGGCCCTATAACAAATTTAATTCAGTTTGTTAATATGAAAATTACCGTAGAATCCAAAACTGAAAACCTGTATGCTCTAAAGAATGTATATGATATTATAACTCTGCAGTATAGATTTCAACATTGATGTTGTAAAAATTTTTCAATTTGTTGGCCAGTCTAATTGTTTGCTTGTTAGTTTACAAAGAAAAATGTATGTTACATGTAAATTTTATATATGTCTTAAGTTGATGTTGGCAACACTGTTTTATATACTGACCAGTCTTATATTTGCCCTGCCGTCAATTATTATGTCAATGTGTGTGTAGAGTCTGTTGTAGTTGAGTATAAAGAAATTGTCTTGATATAAACTGTTTCAAGTTATTTCAAATACACATATCATTATCAGGTTATGGTCCCAGACATGCAAAGTGTTCGTGGAAAGTTTCTATTTCCATAAAATACGTCAGTTTTGACGGAAGGGTTCCTGGTTGGACTTGCGAAAAATGGGAACACGCGAGTGTGAATACAAATTGTATTTGTCTACTCAGTCAAAACTGTGCGCAAGTGAAATGGAGGTTCACATAACTGAGTTAAAAGGAGAATCTAATTAGAATATTCGGAAATTAGAAATCCTCGTTGCAGCAGAAGTAAAAGAAATTGTAGATGTCATGACTGGTGAGGTTAAAATGCCAGCTGAGGACGGTAAGCGCAAAGATTCTTGGAAGGACTAGAATTCAAAGACATATACGAACTTATTTTTCCCAAATGGAGGAAGAAACTATTATTCATGTTTTAAATTGTAAAACTTCTGTTGAAATGTGGAATATCTTTTGTCTATATACAAAAAGAAGTCTGTAACGTCAATTAATTTACTGCACAAAAATTCTATACTTTTCAATATGAAGGCAAAGGAATGGCAGCTCACATTTAAACTGTAATGAATATTGTGGCGAAACTTAAAAAAATCCTTGGGGCACAAATTTCAGATCATCGAATCATTACAAAAATATTCTTTCTTCCAAAAGAATTTTGGCATTTTGTGTCCATGTGGGAGTCTGTTGAACCTGGTAATCAAACATTAAATGAAGTGACATCTCAAATTATAATTGAGGAAAACAGGTTAAAGGACTCAGTTTGTTAGCATAACAAGGCCTTTGTAGATTTTCAAAAGCAGTACACGATTTGCAACAGGAGTAATCATACAACTGAAAAGTGTTTTAAAAGAAAGCGATGGGACATTTAGTAAAAGCCTTTGCTTTTCATTTTTGTAACAAGCCTGGTCAGTTTAAAAAAGAATTGCCATTTTTATTTGATTAAAAAATAAGTGAAATGGCTCTAGGTGAGAAAAGAATGCAGAAAAGTCGGGAACTACTTCAGCACATCATAATGTTTTAAAAAATGCCTTTGTTTGTATACTATAGGTTAGTACAGAAGCACTGAATGTCAATAATTTGTATTTAAACAGAGGTGCAAGTGAGCACATGTCTCTTTACAAAGACTATTTTACTAATATAAAAGAGCACATTAAAGAAGTTCAAATTGGAAACAGTTGAAAGCATCTGGTGTTGGTGATACAAACATAGTTTGCTATGTAAGTGATATAGAAATACCAAGTGTAATGAAATATGTTCTGTTAGTGCCATTTAAAATGACTCTTTCTCAGTTTCCCAAGCTTTAGGTAAAGGACATTCTCTAATAGTAGAAGGGAATAACTGTAGCTTAATTAAAGTAATGCAGTGATGGCAGAAGCAGACCTTGAAAAAAGGTTTTTATTGTAAGATTGAATGTTCAGTAAACTGAAACTGCAGCACTTTTTAATATGCCTATATCTAAGAAAGAATCCATTGAATAATGGTATAGAAAACTTGCCCATCTAAATGTTACGCAGGTTTGAGAGGTCGTATAAAAATTAAACATTGAATGTTCTGCTGAAGATAAACCTTTTTCTTGTGATTCGCGTGTCCAAGGATAACAGCACAATTTCCCTTTCCCTTTAACTAACTCAAGAGCAACAGAGATGTATGATATTTTGCACATTTATCTTTGTGGTCCCTTTGAAACAGGCAATTTTGGTGGATCTAAATATTTCCTATCAGTGAAGAATAACTATTCTCACTTCAGGTTTTTTATTTTTTTTGTTAGACAAAAATCTGAAGTTCATGAAATAAGTATATAAATAGCAGAAAGGGATACAAATAGGAAGGTCAAAGCCATAAGAACTGGTAATGGGACAGAAATTATAAATAAGAAAGTGGGAAACTACCTTTTCATCAGTGGGGATCCGACACAAACGATCATCTCTCCATATTCTCCAGAGCAGAGTAGCCGAATTGAAAGGGAAGTGAGAACTATAGTAGATGCTTCAAGAACTATACTGATTGAATCAATACTAGACTAAGCATTATTGGTCCGAGGCAGTTTATGCAGCAGTATGTACAACTAATTTGACTACTACAAGCTCTTGTCAAAAGGAAATTGCTTATGAACAGAGGTTTGAGAAAGGCATGTATATAGATCATCTTAGAGATTTTAGATCAAGAATGTTGATATTCCAGACATCCTCCTCTCACCCCCCCCCCCCCCAAATATCCTTAGGGAAGAGGAATTTTTGTAGGTTATGAGATTGATTCCAAATCATACAGGGTTATCAGTTCATGAAGAAAGGAAGTAGCAATATCATGGAGTGTAATCTTAACAGAAAAACTTAATTAAAGCCTTTTAAGAAGTCTCATCTAAAAACTGTGCAAATAAAGTCATATGGAGAACAGAGCTAGAAGATTTTGATAGTGAATTTGGTACTTCAACACAAGATAAAATCTGTATAGAGAAGTGGAGATGTTTACAGAATTTGAGGGTACAAACAAGATTGAAGAGGAGCAAGATGAAAAAATGACAAATGGTAAAGACAGAACAGAAGAATTTGATGATGGAAAATAATTTGTATGAATTAGGTTCTAAAGACCTTTGTACACATTTTCCTGAAGAAAGTTGCAGAAGAGAAGATGAAGTAA
Organism: Medauroidea extradentata; assembly: GCA_003012365.1. NCBI lineage: Eukaryota > Metazoa > Arthropoda > Insecta > Phasmatodea > Phasmatidae > Medauroidea > Medauroidea extradentata. The sequence goes on from PNEQ01023135.1 coordinate 8,876, forward strand.
TCCAAGATCAGCTACAAAATTTTTAGAAACTTGAGACAAAGGGAAAATGTTAAAAAAGCCATCAAAATATAATGAGTTTGAAACATGTTTCATTACTTCTCAAGAAGAAGGGTTATCATATATGCAAGCAGTAAAAGGGCCAAATAAAGAGGGACAGCTGCAATTAAAGGAGATCTGAATACTATAGAGAGGAATGAAACATGAATTTAGGTAAATTTACCGGAAGGAAAGATTGTAATAGATACTAAGCAGATTAAAAAAAAAAGCAAAAGGAAGAAAACGAGTTGGAATTTAAAGCTTGTCTGCCTGTGGTTTTCAACAGGCTGAAAATTTTGATTGGAATAAAATTTTTGCTCCAGTGGCCAAACTTCCCTCAGAATCTTGTTAGCTAGCTGCCGGTGTAAACAGGGATATGAAAATTCATTTAATGGATGTAAAGAATGCTTTTTTGCACGGAAAAATTGAAGTTTAATTGAAGAAACCAGAAGGAATGGCTCAAGATGGAAATTATTTGCTTAAAAAATCTTTGTATGGATTGAAAAAGTCTCTGAAGAATTGGAATTTCATGCTATAGTACAGCATGTTAAATATGAACCTTGTATGTTATCGCTATGCGTATGTTAGCTCTCCCCTTTCTGCCTCTCCTGAGCTCGGAGGGGAATGTGTGACCACGCCGTAACCTTCCCTCAAAGCCAAGGTGACGGAATATCAGCCTGATTTACATGAACGTAGGGCCCTACAAACACAAGATATACTCGTCCACCAGTTTTGATCATCCGCAGCTAGCCCAGGCAAATACACTCTTCATGCATACAAGAAACTTTTAAACTAAATTCATCATTCGAAAACCATTCATTCAAACTATTACAAATTTTGACAATATAATTATAGACTATCCTGCCAATGATGGTGCCGTTAATTTTTATTACATATGAAATTGGTTTAAAAAATATTTAAACGATGTCCTGTGCACTGTTCACGGAAAATTACTGGCAAAATGTAGTGAGCGACAAACTTTTGGTTTTTGGAGATAGATGGGGTACCAGCGGACAAAAGAAAGAGAAAAATCTAAATTCAATTGCTGTACCCCACTCAAAGAGTTCTGTGACATGCAGTTATTTTTGTGGCATGTAGAACACAGAAACATTTTTTCTGCAGCTGTGCGCACTTTGTAATGGCATGAACTGCAGATAAGATTCCAGATTCTCCTGATTCTCTCTATCATTGCTTATTGTTGTCAGTGTGAACAAGCGGAATGTACACTTCCCAAAAATTTGATCAAGTTACAGTACTGATTTTCCTGTCTTAGCCGTGTATATTGCGAGTAGTTTAGTGGCTCTGCTTTGCTTGCATGTGTTTAAAACTTAGAATGGTCTGATGTCTGACACCTAATTGATAGGGGTGCACGAGTAGCATATTTTGGGGTCGAGCCGAGTAGTAATAAAGAATCAAGTATTTAAGAGTCGAGTAGCTTGGCTCTTTTTGCACAGTGGTTTGGCATTCATGCATGCTTTATCAATGTTAATTAACTCAGTGCAGTTGGTGATAAAATAACAAACTGAATGAAGTACCTATTAATTTTATTGTGTATTATAAGTAACAACATTACTAAGATAACATAAACCAAACTGCAATAAAAACAAACAAAAAATTTACTGTTCAGATCCAACCCCATGAGGAAAATAAGTTAGGTAATTAAGTTATCTTAGTCTTTATAGGCGATTGCACAGCATATGCTTATAACAGTACAGGTAACATAGGCATTGTTCTTCTTTGGTAGAAAATAACCAATAAATTTTCATGCAAGAAGACCAACTCCTCTTCATTTTCCTCTGTTAAACATTTTCGTTTGGAGTTAACAATGTTGCCTGCTTGAGAAAAAACACGTTCATTTGCAGTACTAGTTGCCGGAATTGGCAAGTATTTCCGAACCACTTTTTTCATAGCAGGAAAGTTTTTTCCCCACCATTTCCATGGATCTTCAGTTCTTAAAATGGTTTTTTCTGCAAGGTATTCATCAACTTGTACTTTTGCCAAATTGACTTCCAAAGAGGAGTCTGAAGTGCTGGACCTGCTCTCTACATTTTGCACTGCATCATTAAATGCTTCCCACAAACTGCATGATAGTAAAGGTTCAACAGTACTAACTGGAACTGAGTGTATTTGACGTGAAGCAGTTGTAGTGATGCATTCTTCAACCTTAGATTTAAGTTTTTGATGTGCAACAATCTTCTCATGCTCAGGAAGAATTACATTTTTGATGCGAGGATCTACGAGCATTAACATTAAATGTGTTGGATTCTCTTGAGAATGTGTTTCAGGGAATCTTATTACTCCATTTAATGCTTTCTGAATGTTTCTTGCAAATATAACACCAGATGATCCTTCTTTTTCTCGAATAAACTATATGTTCATTTGTTTTAATCTATAAACAATTGGTAGGACCATAGAAAGAGTTGGAGTGTCGAAGCATACTTGCACTGTTGCTTGATGGAGTGGCTGCAGTTGAGATATGTAACTTGCCACCAAGCACCATTCTTGTTCTGTTAGTGAAGAAACAGAACAACAATTTGCAGCTAGTCCTGCATTTATGGAATTTTTCATGTTGTATAATCTGTCCAACATGAGAAATCGGCTATTCCACCTTGTCGAAACATCTTGAATAACTTCCTAACATTTCTCACCAGTGACTTTTTGTAGAGCATGAAGTTTTTCTGTAGCCTGGCAGCTATGTTTGTAGTGCCTGACAATAGCACAACATTTTGCCTGAATCCTGTCTATGCCATCAGAAAGTTTTTTGGCATCTGATATAACTAATTGCAATGTATGTGCAAAGCATGTTAAATGAGTCCAGTTTGCTTTTACTGCATTTGCAATATTACTTGCATTGTCTGTAACAATAAAAATTGGGTCTGTGGTTTCCAACAATTCATACTCCTTAGGAATAGATTTAATTTTTTCATTAATTTTTGCGCTGGTATGACTACCTGGAAAATAAGAATTTGCTAAAAGAAATTTTTTCAGGGTAAAATCTTGGTTAACTTATTGCAGTGTCACTGATATAAAACTTTCATTGGCCCCTGAAGTCCAAATGTCAGAGGTCATACACAATGAAGCTAAGTCTTTAGTGTTGATGTCTGCTTTGATAACATCACAAACCTGGCTTTTGTTTTTATGTATAGTGAAGGAATCAAAAGTATTTGCAAAATAAATCCTTCCAGGAAGATCATATTCAGGAGCAGCCAAATTCATCAGTTTTTTAAACTCTGGTTTATATACAATGGAATATGAATGGTTACCTTTAACAATCCACCTCGCCACTTGATTTGACAGAGCTGTAGACTTTGCACTGTTTCTTGGCCATTTTACTGAAGAATGCACAAATATATTCATGGATACTTGTTTGGGCAAGTTGCACCCAGGGACTGATTTTGAGGACTTTTTAGAAGTTCTATCATTATTTTCTTTCTTCCACTGCGCATGTTTGGATGGGTGTTTGTTCTCTAGGTGTCGAATCAAGCTATTAATTTGGCCTTTTTTAGTTTTCAATACTTGGTTGTAGCATCACCAGTAAATTTTTTACTCTTACAAAAATAATTCCAAATTGGATTGTTCTTAGGGAAGTAGGTTTCTTTACTTATTACTTTCTCCACGCCATCTTCATCACTAGTAGTACAGCTGGAGTGTTCCCCCTTGCACAAGGACCACTTTGGTATTCTATACTTAGGTGACTATTATTTTGTTACACATTACCAGAAAAATTTTAAACATACACAGTAGCGTCAACGTATATTCTTACTTCACATTATTGTTTCCCACTTATTTCTCTGTAAACGTTCGCGTTAGTATAATGTATAGGTTTACAAAACAAACAAAACGTACGGTACGGCAAGCAAAGCATCAGTGTTATGTTTTGTTTATTTTTTATTATACCACAGAGTACGTATGAAAGATAAAAGACGTAGAACCTAAACGTGCAAGTTCAACTGTGCATGTTCCATATGTTGATTCTTGCAGTACATTTTTTCTCCACCGTATGTTGTGTGCGCTGTAACGACAGTTGAGTATCAAAGTGTTGTAGACAGTCTACTGTGTACAACACAATAATCTTAGCGGAAAAAATTTATTACGTTTGTAAAAAAACGTTTTGTCGTTGAAAATTATATGCTACGGAAATAAGTTGTTTTAAAAAGCAAGGTACGTCAAGTTATTTTGATATATATTTTCAAGAATTATCACAATGTTAATTTTAAGCTTATGGTTCCCAATTATGCCAAATCAAACAATAGCGCTGCTTCAAATTACATTGCCATTTTCGAAGATAACGTGCGGTGGCATCGCAGCTTCTATTTTTTCTGGCCCTTAAGGGTACAGAAGTAGGTAACGTCTTGTCGTTTTGCATTGAGGTAAATACAAAATAGGATACGGTAAGTACTCTGAGTTTTCAAGCTTCAAAATTTTGTACGAGCTGAGTAATAAAAACTCGACTCTGCTCAAGTTTTTGAGTACTAGTGCACTCCTGCTAATTGACTGTGGGCTTTCGTTATTTAAATTCCGGCCTGATAGTGCATGAAAAGCTATTTGGTTGCACAATTGCAGATGTGTTACTGAAAGAAAGTATTTTTTTGAAACTCAGTACTTTCTGTATTTTTATTTTATTTTATATTTATTTTCGGATACATAACTTAGTGTGTAGGTTGTCATTAATTTGCAAAAAAAAAAAAAAAAAATTGATATTACAAGTCGCGTATGGCCTATGCAGGCCTACGATGTTGGTGAAAAAGGGGCACAAAAACTGAAATTCTCAATGGGAAACAAACAAAATAATTGCTGTACTAGTTTTCTTCTGTAAGGAAGAGTGCACCGAAAAATTTTGAAGTTTGAAATTTTTTGCTATGTATTGACATACATTGCAACTATTTTTTACTGAAATGAAAATTTGTTTGCTTCCATAGTTTTATATATTGTATAATAGCATATTTAAGTCCAAATTTGTGTAAAACAGTTTTAAGAAAGGAAAAACAATCAACTTACCAAAATGAAAAAAAAAAATCATCCTCTAGTAAAGTGCCATGGACTATGACACAATACGTGTAAAAACCTGATTGATTAGGTTTTCGTATTTCTTAATTTTTTTTTTTTAAATTAGCAATTTTTTAATTTCAAATCCATAAATTTTTAATACGAAAAAAGTGAACGCAATGCTGTTTGTAAACATGTATTTTTACAGCTTGTGATACTGTTCTTCAGTGTGCTTTTCTTCATTTCAGTACTTTATTGCATAAAACCATTTTATGCAATTTTTGACTTAAATATGCTATAATACAAAAACTATGAAAGGTAAAAAATTTTCGTTACATTAAAAAATAGTCACAATACATTAACTACAAAACAAACAATATCTCGTACAGATAAAACAATTATTAAAACAACTAAAGTTTCCAGTGAACCGCCCCTTTAAGTAGGTGCAATGCTCTCCATCTTGGCTAGTGAAGTTTTGCTTTCATAAAATGACTTTAAATTATGTATAAAATTATTGTATGTTGATGGGTTGATTGATTGCCCCTGTTTCAAGGATTATTAAGGGGGGTCCAATGTACCCTCCCCCTTGTGCAATGATAAGTAAAATATTTGAAGGCTAACGTAAGGCCTACAATTGAGTATGTTGCCTGAAAAAAACTAACTGCGACTTGATTAATATTTTTTAAATGAAAATTGTTTTACAGAAAGAGCAGATAATTTTTACATTGTAATAATGCAAATTTGGTAGAAAAGAAAATTGTAGATTAAGTGTGAGGTATCTATTCTAAATTGCTGGAATGTAAAATAATTGCTAAACACTTTTATTACGTTCAGGTCATACACTGTAGCAGAATTGGATAGAATTTCATAGAAAAGATGCATGTTACATTGCACTTCATCTGCAAAAGAAAGAAATTTTGTAAATATGTGTCTGTTTTCAAAATGTAGAATATTCCTGTTGAAAGTCTTGTGGGTCTTGTGGGTCTTGCAGGCAACCATAAAACATGTAAAGACAATTGAATCGACCATTGTAGAAAATAAATGAAATCTGTTCATATATTAACTTTTTCAAAATGAATTTGCATACTTTTCTATCAAATGCATCATCAGTATGTAACATTATCGTTGGGAATATCTGTAAAACAAAAATTATAATATTCAGAAGAAAAAATATTGCACGCTTGTGTGTTTTAAATGCATAATGTTTTGAAACATATTTTGGACACTGTAATGTTCGACACTGCACTATTAAATTATTTAACTAGTTCAAGTTGCATAAGTAAATAGATATTACTCAGGATCTGTGTAAATTGTGTTGCTAGTCCTCAATATAATGTAAAAAATAATTTCGTGAATCATTCCCTATAAACTAACAATTTATTCTAATATATATTTAATGCATAAAATATAAAAATGCTTTCTAAAGGGGGAAAAAGTTAATTGTTTATCTAGCTCTGCCTATTATGTATAAGAGGTTTTGGGGAAACCTTTCTTATGTCCTAATTTATAAAAAAGAATAATTCCATATATTGATTATTAGCAGTTATTGACTCTTTTAACATTTACAGTTGTTTCTCTGGATTTAAAAATATTGTATTCGCAGCATAAAACTGTTTATTGTAGATAAAAAGTAATCATGCAAAGAACAGTTTAAACTATATGACCTTATATAGGTCTCAAGAAATTATTATAAATACCAAACATTTTGTATGTGTAATAGGCCTATAATTTGTATAGATACTTAAGTGAATGGTAAAGATGCAGCTCATTGAATTCTTTACTATACAGCAAAATGTATTGTTAGCATTAGCATTGCATTGAATACAAAATCACAGGAAAAGAAAGTAATAACTTAAATTTCTTGAGTAATATAAGAAGTGTCCTGGCTCTGTTTTACAGTTTTAAACATTGTGACATGATGTACTTTTGCAAATGGAAGTTTACCATGTTATGTCCAACAATTGTCTTAATTTACGTTTGTAACTGTACAGAATACTGGCTCTTTGTCCATTAAAAATTTTAATATGTTGGCGTAATGTAACAAACAGTGCTGTTGGTTGTAGTGCCTTAGTAAACAAAGTAGATTTTCTGCTCAGTTAATTGCATGTAGTGTATTTCAATTAAACGGGTTAATAATACATAAATGATGAAGTAAAAAAAAAGCAAACATCTAGTTTTGACCTCAGTTTATTATATTTTCCATATAGATTACAAACGTGTCATGCATTTTATTTCGGTGGTAAATTTGTTCAGTTAAATCTGTGTTAAATCCGTCAGCTTTAAAGACCTAAATGTTGAGCGCTGACCAAAATCTCTTCACCTCCTCTCCCCCCACCCTTTTTTACTAATTTTTCCATTTTCTCACAAATTAATATTTCAGAATGACATTGGTTTATTTGCTGTAGATAAAAATGTAGACTATCACACCCATAGTGTCAAATCACATGGAAATGCAAAATATAATTTTTTATAGTTAATTTGTCTTTTTCCCCTTCCCGATCCTAACTCTCAGAAACGTAGGCACGTCACAACGGTAGGTGTTGAAAAATTCAAATCCTTTTCAGTGTTTCCACCTAAGCCAAAAACCTTTTTACGGTTGATTCAGACACACCAGTCGTAGCACTTATTGCTTGTAAAACATTGTATCTTCAACAATACATTAGTTTTTTTTCTTAAATGTGTTGCGACGTAAACAATTTCATGCGCACTTCCTCAGTTGTACCATGTAACTCAGGTCCAGAATTGACGTGCTGGAGCGACTTTCACGCACCCCAGTCAAGCAGTAACTGATCCCCTCTTCTGCCTCTACCACCAGTCACGTGACAGTAGTGTGCGCCCCGCAACGAACTGGATTCTAGTCAATTTTGCCGCATTATAGAAGAAGGGTTTAAAGGATCCAAAGCTGATTATTGTCTATATATAAAAAATCACAGAGGGTAGCTTATTTACATTTTAGTTTATGTTGATGACCTCTTGTTAGTGACTTTGCATAGCCCGTCTCCTGCTAATTAGTTGTACAGATCACAAAAATGCAGAAGGCAGAGCAAAAACAAAAATATATCTTGTGAAATAATTTGCTGATTATGGGCATGGACAAAATAGGATCAGTGGACCAATAATCTTTTATGCATTTTTTTCTGTGCAAGGCATCAATAGTATTACAGTTAGGAAATTACTCAGAAACTGTTGGTTTTTTCCACTGATTTAGTTTAAATATTTTCACCTCAGATATGTGTGTTACGTATGTGTGATACTTGTCAGATTCTGTTGCAATGTGTTCAACAAGGTCACTATCAAACATAAATTTGAACACGTCCGATTCACGTGGGTTTTCAGGTAGCACTAATTCTCCTGTAAGTCCAGGTTGTGCGTGTACTGTCAAATGGAAAATTATATGGGCTAAGAAATGGGTCATGAAACCTCTCAGATATATCTGTGTTTGATTGTCTCTCTGTTGTTTTGCTGTCTGCAAAATCAATACCTCTGTCAGTATCATTTTCACTTCCACTTACTGGACTTCTATCACTTGCTGACTCCCAGTTAGTGATAATTTCGTGAAGTTCTTTTTCGGAAAGTGCTTTTCGTTTATGTGCTATCTCTGCGATGCCAGGAAGCACTAGCAATTTGTTACTGTAATGCTCACAAGATAGCACAGCCTTTTTAAAACAAAGCAGCATGCACATTTCTGTACATTTATGAGCATACTACTTAGTACAATGTAACGTGAATACTTAAAAGAGAGTGCTTGAAATTTAACATGTGATAGTTAAAAGTTGCAAAATTTTAAGTAACATGACAGAATTCACACAATATTTAGTGGTGCTGATAGCTTGTTTTAGTAAGTTTTAATTAATTGTATTTTTGCTTGTATAAATGTGTTATGATTAAAATTTGATTTTTTCTTTTAGGGAGAAGTTGAACATCCATTTCCACGTTTACATGTTGATTTTCCTGTCATCCTACACCATGTATAAGGAAATGTTGCTACGCCACATAAATAAAATTTTTAAGTGCAACATTATAATCAGTGATAACGGTTTCACTCTGCACCAAAAACAATTATTGCAGGATATTTATTACGTCTTTGAGGATAATGTAAAATATACTATATAATTTACAAGTGTTAGTTTCTGTGAATGTTTTTGCATCGTGTTTTGTATTTGTTTTAATTTTTACACGTTGTGTGGGGTTTGTTATCAATATGTGACTGTCCATTTTGCTAGTTGTGTTTGTTAAAAACATTTCATTTCTTCAGTTCAGATACATGTAAATAGAATAAGGATGCTTTTTGCTGCTGCCTTCATCCTGCTATGTGCATATGTAGTAATTACTGGGGGAGCATTTTCAAAAAATATTTTTGTAAATATTTAACATATTTAAACAGTAAGTTACTTTTGTAACACATTGCCAGCTTGTTATCTGCCAAGAACATTATGTTTACAGCATTAAAAATGTACAGTTAATTGTTAACTATTGAAGATCTTTTTAATTTGAATGAAATTGTAAGAGCAATGACTGGTAACAAAGTACATTCTTTGTAGTTAACTCAGATGTGCAAAGTTTTACTTGTGTGTAAATGAAAGTTATTTTATAGTTGCAGATTATGTACATTGAAATAATTTTAGCATGCTATGCATAATTGTGATAGACATTCCTGTAAATAGTTTTAATTTATTGTTTGTTGATGTTTATTTATTAAAAGAAGAATAAATACATACATTAAATACAGTAAAACCCTGTTAAGACGTTTTTGAAGGGACTTTACACCACAAACTTCTTAGCTGGGAAAACATCTTAAATGGGAAAACTGATTTTAAAACTTAAGTCATTGTTGTAGGTGCAGTCTATATTAAATTTTATTTCGGAGTCGCAAGGACAATTTAATGTACAGTAAAATCCCTTATTTACACTTTTCAGGGGGACAGAGTGAACAAGTGTAAATAGCGGGAAGGGTAAATTAAGGGAAATCTCGTAAAACTCATTCAGCTTACCTTATTTAATGCTTTTGTTTTCATGTTTAAAAAACTCTCTTCAGGTAAAATCGAAGTGATAGTATCCATGCAAACAATGCATTTATCATATTTTGTAACATAAAACTTGGTATAGTTTAAGTTACTAATATTGGAATTGAGTATACTGTTATGGGAAGATTCATCGTACATGCACATGCCATTTTAATAGAACACCTTGAAATGTTAATAAGAGCTTTTTTTTTAATTTTTTTTATTATTATTATTACCGTTTGGTTAACCCTGTTCAGCATTTTACAAATTTTCTGCAATGCTACCGCGAATTTAGACAGTTAAGGCCGTGCTACAATCAAGTTGTCCCATGCTGTGTCCATTGGACACTGCGCGCCGATTGGCTCAAATGATCACGTGACATTGTCCCTTGTGTCCCTTGCTGTCTCTTTGTCCCATGTCTCGTCTTGTCCCATGTATATGGCCAATATTTATAAATTTGTCCCTTTGTCCTATGTCCTTCGTCAAGTTAAAGAAGAAGAAGAATTAC
>PNEQ01023136.1:0-19408 GCA_003012365.1 Medauroidea extradentata
CTATCTGTTCTATGCAAACACTATTTTTTATCTCAGAAATATGCATTGGCGGTCGGAGGTTGTAGCCAAGTAGATTTACACATAAGGTAACCTATCTGTTCTATGCAAACGCTATTTTTTATCTCAGAAATATGCATTGGCGGGTTTGTGCGCTAATTGACGCTATACATCCACTGACTCGCTAATCTGCAGGTGATGCTTGTTCGTGAGAGGTCCCAAAAATCAACTGGCATAACATATTTCATGATTGGTATATTGCGCATTCATATTCTTGAGTGCCCATTTCTAACCATTTGTAGAGCCGCGGTGGCCGAATGGTCAGACCATTCGCCTCCCAACAAGGCGAGCTGGGTTCGATTCCCGCCGGGGTCAGTCCCTGGATTTTCGCATGTGGGAATCGTGCCGGACGATGCCGTTTGTCGGCGGGATTTTTTTTCTGGGATCTCCCGTTTCCCCCGCCCCTTCATTCCGGCGCTGCTCCATACCCACCTTATTTCACCCCTCACCAGCGCTCAAGACCTCGATGTTAAGCGCTGACCAAAATCTCTCACTCATTCACTCACTCTTAAATATTTGTAGCCGTGCCTAGCAACAACCCACGAGACGCCACTATAAATATATACTTCGGAGTTTATAAGGTACATTTAGTTATAACAAAGCTCTATAAGTCTAACAAATTCAAATGCTGACGCGTTATTTGATAAAACCCACACATACATAAACTGAGTGTCCAGAAACAACCTTAATGTTGCGTAGGATATACTGCTCAGAAAGACAACACGAAAGTTCTCACAAAACAAAACGCAACAAAAGATCTAGTCAATAAGAGCATGGACCCCCCCCCCCTTATTTTTTCCCCTTTTCCTGTTTCATGATGGGAAGGACTCCCCCCACCTCCTGTTTTCATGATGGGAAGGACTCCCCCCCACCTCCTGTTTTCATGATGGGAAGAATTTTTAAGAGCAGTTTCTTAATGAGTTGGCGATCTCAATAATATTAATTAATGTGCACAGAATTGAAATTTAACTCTACTTCATTTCCAATATTTTACCAAAATAGCATCTTAAAATGCAATTTTTAAAGGTGAATTTCTCACTTACTAATTGCGTTTGGCGGAAAATTCACTGTATAACTAAGTTATACCTCATTTTGGGTAATGAATCACATCCAAAATTTGTAGCATAAGTTAAGAAACACTCAGCGAGAGAGAGCTATATAATTTTTATGGAATTCTTGCTGACAACGAGCAAATCTAGATAGGAATTTTGATTTTGAGCAAACGTTAATCGAATTTTTCTTGATACGCCAGATCTTCAAATAAAATACATAACACACGAGAAAATAAACGTAGTTATCCTAACATAATGTTAACCGTAGATGAGTGCTCGAATCCCAAATTGTCTCTTTTGCATCTTTTTAATTTTCTGTTAATATATTTTTACACATAAATAAAATAGAAAGGTGAAGACTACTACACTGAAGGCAGTTTACGGTAAAGTACTGAATAAAAATACATCTTATAATAAATAATATAACTTTAATGAATATTTCATTTATTAATCGTTTGAAAGCCTTGTAGATCAAAACAACTACGATTCTAATTTTAACTGAGGAAACACTTATCTTATTTCTTGGCCACAAATTTCAGTCAATTTTCTGATAGTTGTTATTCTGATTTCAAATAAAAACTTAAAATATATTTTAGTAACTTTTAAAACTGCACAGTAAATTTACGTAGAGTGGAGACGTTATGAACTTTAAATAAGATACAAACAAAAAAGAATGGCGGTTAATTTTTCTGTCCATATATGTGTGTATTACATGTTTATTTATAATTAAAAATGCCCCGTTACAACGAATTTCTTACAGCGTTGTCGATGAACCATCAAAATGGCAGTTTGTCATAATCGCAGCGTATTTATGTATCTACGGAGTGGTATCCAGAAGAAAATTGGTACTGGAGAAGGGAGTGATTATTTTCTAAACAGTATATGGCACATTTTACACTCTACTTTAAGGCTCAGCTGGGCCTGAAATCTGTTCACTGAGCCAGTACACCAGGTATGGTAGATTGCCTCAACAAATAATAGATGTATCGTCGATCGCAGAGGCGCTGTGCACTTTTTATCCCTACAGAAATTGGCTACCAAGCATGGTGGTCATAAACTAAACTCCGGATACATTTTATCGATTGCCTCCAGTTAAGTGCCATTCTTCTTACTGTACTCCTCGCCTTGTCCCTCTTTGTCTCTTGAAAGACCGCATTTGTCACACTGCTACGCTCTGTATTAAAGTTTATTCCTTTCAGAACAAACCAGCTGTACAGTGTCTGTATTCCTTAAATTGCCATATCCCGCGCATGTTAATTTTCTGAAACGTATCCAGTAGCGTTACACTAATTAACTCTGTTATTTATAAAAATGTTCTTAACTTTTTCCCAACATGTTCAGTATAACATTTTGGTTCCGATTTTTTATGTCCTTAAAAATCTCAACATTTTGCTGTTTTGTAGCACATTTAATTGCTAAATTAAATTCACATGCTTTAACAAGAACACTTCAAAACTTCAAAAATATTTCGATGAGTAATTTTACTAAGGCTATCAAAATTTTTGGCATATCTTTTAATTTTACTAATCCTAGTTGTGTACAATATTTACTGTCCCAACTGGTTGACCATTATATATCGCCGCTGGTTGACCTTTTATATTAATTTACACATACTGTTAAATCGTACAGCTGAAATAGTGAATGGACGTCTAATGACACTGACACAGAAGTATGTTCGGACAGATGATAACTGATTACCAACATCTTTTATCTCACTACTTCCTAACAAAATTAGGCATTTACGAGGTCCCGTTGTACTCTGTAATTGTTTCCCCACAAATGGGGAAAAAACAGATAACATATATTTCAAATTTGGATAACAGTTGTAAACTTACAAATTAAATACACCTGGCGTTGTTGTGCAGTGACACCCCGAGTCCATAATAAGTCCGCAGGTTCGCTACTTCTAATTTTATCTAATTTCTCTTAAAATAGTTTTTACGCAATTTTAATATGTCGGATAAACCTGTAGATAACCATAATTTGTAAACCAGAATTTGTAAACTATTTCCTTAATTTCGGAACAGTTTAAAAATTTATCAAAACTAAACTTTCAACTTCAACATTTCCGAAATAATTTGAGTAACGTAAAGTCAAAGTTGCCTTAAATATTATAACTATCTAAAGTCAACATGGCAGCGTGCTCCCAGCTTCACGTGTTTTAAGTAGCTATGCATACATGTTGACGTAAGCAGATATCGTAGATTACCCCGTATGCGAGTCCAGAAACTCGCTCATCTGCGACCTCTGCAACAATGGCCATCGAAGGAAGTGGTTTTGGAAGAGAAGTAGGCATACGAATCATACCAGCTTATTACGTCCCCATTTGTTCCCGAACAGTTTTGGGTAGACCATTTAAGAAAACAAACGATTCAGTTTGAAAAATCTGCATAGTTATCATTGAATTGTCTTAAGTTTCTTACAGCTTATATATGATACCATAAAATCAATCAAGTGAACTTATAATTAATTGACAGTCTTCATATATCATTTTTGATAGAAACATAAATCTACCAGCTTCTGTCGACTCACTGAGTCATTAATGTGCGTTCACTTTTTTTCCCTTCAGTGTTTGAATGTTTAATATAATATTCCTTGATGAATCAACCTATAGAATTTAAGTGTTGTTCGTTACCTTTACGTTGACTTTTTATTTGAGTACATGAGTATACATATCCTCTTCGTATAAGTTCTGTATATACAAATTCCCTACATTTTAATACAGCCGATTCCCACCTCTTATTCATCGTGAAACACAAATCCGACGTTTATTAATGTGATCGATTCTTCTTTGAATTCTGTGATTTTTTATTGTCTTCGTGTAACTTTTTTAAACGAACAATTTATTGTGTTAGTCACAAGTATAATCGCTGTAATTTGGTTCCCATTTATTTATAAGAATATCAGTTAATATCTCTGTGACAAGTTTTCTTAGGGTAGCAAGCTCATCTTATAGACAATAAAAATCACAATTAAGACTGTGAACAAGAAACAAGAAAATAGTAAATTGAATAAGAATTTTCCACGTTAACTAAGTCATTTATCCAGCGCAATTATTGCCTATTTCTGTTTATAGTTAATGACAATATCACCGCACGAAAACAAACTGTGTGATAAACATAAACCCTTAATAAATGTGTAGTAAATAGGTAACGTATATAAGATATGTAGTTTCGAGTAGTTTGCCACATTGTAAATTTTGCTCAGATCGCAATTAAAACATTGTTTGAAATAACTTAGCTAGGTACCGTTTGTAAGAAAAATATAACAGTCATCCGCTTCAGAAATTCGAGCGTATTTACAACTGACTCACAGTAATTCGGAAACGATAATGTCTTATTTATTCTGAAAATTTAATACCCCATTTACATAACTGAACAGTGTCTGCTTTACGACTGCTTCTTGCTATCTTGCGGCAAGTTCTGAAATGTCCTTATCTCAAATACTCGCAAAAGTATATTTCAACAGCAGAATATAAAAACAATGTTAACGTGCACTCTGCATTCCTTGTCATTGTGAAGACTTTGTAGGCCGGTAATAATGCTGTATTTAAGCGTACGGTCTACTCTTTAAGGAGAGTAAGTCTATTATCTCAAATAGAGAGCATGTACAAGAAAACTGTGTAATGTCCTGATATACGTATGGTTTAGTTCTATCCGTGCCTGTCCTAGTACTGATATATATTGGCTATTGATAGAGACACTGGAAAATCGCGGGAAAAGATGACTAATTGCTAGGCTCCAACATATTGTATTATGTTTTATGTCTACATTGGCTATGGTTTATTTGAAGCACTGTTTCTCTCTTCAACAGGCCCAGTTAGAACTATACAGCTTGGACACACGGCGTCAGTGATTCGTCACAAAACTGTTCACACGTGTCACGGTTAAAATACTACAGTTTATTGGAGACTATGCTAAACATTTTCGCGATTTTTCAGTGTCTCTAGCTATTGAACAACTTGCAACAACGAAAAAAAACTTTTTTTATTCTGTTCAAATTTTTGACATACCAGAAGTTCTTCTCACCAACTTAAGGTGAAATTTTGCGAATTCAATGACCCGCATGCTAGAATAAACTACCCTATGCATACTAAAGCCCTGTCTATTCGTTCATTGTCTGTTGTTCCACTGAGTAGCAGCTGGTGGACAAATAGTCGGGACTTGAGTATGCATAGGATATTTGATACTAACATGAATGTTATTGAATTCGCGAAATTTCACCATCTCCAGACATGGCTTAGAATTTTACTATGTTTATTCATCATTTACCTGTCTAAAATACATGTATAATAGTATTCTATGTTCCTTTTTCTCCCAGAGTAAAAGTTTTACGTCCATTAAATGGTATTTGAGCTAAAAATTTTAAGTACTTTACACTTTGCGTAGATTATTACGGAAACAGTTTTCGACTGAAAACTATTGTACCAGGAATTACAAACAGTCGCAAAAATTGAAGAAAATACTCTCACATAAAAATTGTTATGAAATGCCCAGCCATTTTCGAACACAGAAAAAAAATACTTGTTAGAAACGAAAGTGGTGTGTGGCAAATAAATACGTCTGCTTCTCGCAGGCTAACCGCGTGATAACACCTGGAATGGTTACCGTATAAAATCATGATTCTTAAAGGCCTTTAAAACCAAGAATGATAATAACGCAAATATGCGGCAAACACGGTAGCCAGATAAATCATATAAAAATAAATAAAAAAACCGCAACAAATACAAGAACGTAGAAAAGTGACAGAAGAGAGCCTATTAAAATGTCGATGGAAATCTAACAGCGCCGTTAACACAAAACTTGACAAATGAAAGTAAATTAAAATCGAGTGGGTACGCCGGTACCTGTGCACGTAACTCGTAGACGTGGAAGGATCTAGTAGAGTCACAACACACCTGCTCGACTGCAAAGCCGTGGGAAATGCGTCGGCTGTGATGGTGCGACGCGCAGCGACTTGTTGGCACAATGTCGCGGCGACATGAAGCATGTGGATGGCAGTCGAGCTACGTGCTGTGCGCCGAGACCATTGTTTGTCGGGAAGGGGGGGGGGGGCAGGAGACGCGCTCACGCGAGCTAGTCCATTGTACGTGATCCGGCGCTCCGAGCACAGAGACGTTATAGCCCCCGCCCCGCCGCGTCATAACGGCAACTAGAGCCAGGCACGACTACGCTCTCCATAGCTGCTGATCTGCTGTTCAGTTTGTCCTCTTGTCTTCCCTTTACTTTCCTTACATACCACTGAATATCTCGCCAAGTGGACGGACTACGTCTATGAGTAAAATTAGCGCGCCCACTGTAAACCGACAGCGTTTAGGTGTGAATGTAATCTTCTCGGAAATTCAGCCGAGCGTTCATTAATGCAGTTCTATGTATTCATACAAGCTGTATCGCCTATGAGTAGGGACCCTGTTTTTTCGCGAGAAGAATTTTGCCTCACTTTGTTTCCGTGCCTTACGTACACATCTGCAGTTCTGCTTCGTGGTGAGATATAGATATTTAGACTCTCACGAGCCTTGGGATCCTACCGACAAATAACTGACGTGTCGTGTTGCAGGAAAGTTGTTGTAATTGGCTCAATCAAATTATATACGGCTTTTCACACAGACACGTTGCCAATAACCATGAAGCAGAGTTGCAGATATGCACGTACGGCATTGAAACAAACTGGGACAAAATTCTTTTCGCGAAAAAAAAAAAAAAAAAAAAAAAAAACAAGGTTCCTAACTATGAGAAGTCAGGTGCATTTACGCTGGTGTTTTTGCGTGTATTTAAATAGCGTCTGTCGAAAGAAAACGTGTCGTCGGATTTGTAACGTGACGTCCAGATTAGTGGTGAATCTCCGTTTTGTTGGTCTTTACAAGTTCATTCGTATAGAAAATTTTATTTTATTTCGGCTGAACTACACCACGTACCGACATGACGTTGAGAATATAAGACATTTGACCGGGGGGAAAAAAAACGAAGTATTTTTACATTTTTCTATTAGCGTCTAAAGAGTGTAAATGCACCTGACGATCCATTGGTGATACATCCGGTGTAAGACCTGGTGATTTTTAGTGAAACGTATTTTGTATCAAGTTGTTTCAATACCTTACGTAGTACATCGCTGCAGTTCTGCTTCGTAGTCAGTGACAGGATGTTTTAAACTATTGGTGGTTCGGGATAAAGTGAGCATTTAAGAAAAGCCCTGCTAAAGTTCTATTTTCAGCCAATTCGTATCTTTCCGCGCGTAACGGTGAACGACGGGAAAATGTCTAACCTCTCTGAACACGTCGCTTAATGTTTGCGCGTGTAAAATAATTTGTGCAGTCGGTTGGTAAGCCTACTTAAATAGTTTGATAGAAAAAATATTATTTATATGAAAAATATCACTTTCAGTTGGTTTTGTTTCAATATTGTTGTATTTAAACAGGAAAATACACGGAACTATATTGCGCAGTTTCGCTGCCAACCATACAAGCAGTAAGGGGACTATCGGTAATATTGAATTATGTGCAGTAACGGATAGTGATATTTTTAAACAGTTTAAATTTTTAGTACTCACTTTCACCGCCTATATCAACTTCTTGACGTTCTACCCGCAAACCACGGAGCTATGGCATCGTACGTAACACATTGAAACAAGCTCTTTATAAAGTTCGTGACTCGCCACAAGGTACACGGTACGTTTTACAAGTCAGTAACGTTTAACCGTTCCGATTTCAGTTCTTTTAAATAGGTATAGTTTTAACTTGACGGCAAACTTCTTGGGGTGACTCCAGAAACTATGGAAAGGAAACTGTGTCACGATTTCAACGACCTAGATGTTAGAAACCGTTGTCCTAAGCCTCGTCTATTCCTTCCTCGTCTGTTGTTCCAGTGAGTAGCAGCTAATGGACAAATGGCCAGGACTGGAGTACATATAGGACATTGGATTCTAACATGAAGGTAACTGAACTCGCGAAATGCCCTTTTTCCTACCAAGCGAGGTGGTGCAACGATAACACGTTGGACTCGCATTCGGGAGGACCCGGCTTCGATCTCCGGCTCCGGACATCCTGATTTCTGTTTCCCATGGTTTCCCGAAATCGTTTGAAATTAATTCTGGGTTGGTCCATGGCCAACTCCCTTCCCATCTCCTGCCATTTTATAAAGTTGTGTGTCGCCGTTTCTGATGACCTCGCTGTCGACGAGACGTAAACCTCCCTTACCTTGTGTACAGTTGGTTGTAACCTTCTCTAACTACCTTGCTACAGAGTTATTTGTTCTGTGACCTTTGTTGTCGACGATGCAGACGTCCTTTGCGAAACTACTGTAGCCACTACTTTTATTTATATATTAATGTTTTCTGTGATGTAATTGATCTTGATAACATAAACAAGTTCGGATAGTTGTAATCTTCTTTGGCTTAAAAAAAAAAGTTTAATTTTTTTTTATTATTATTTTCAAGGACTAGTATCTCCGTAATATTCAAGTTAACATACTTACCCTTCACCAGTGGTGGAAACCTCGCTGCTAAGAGCTGACCAAAAGCTCTGAACTTCAAAGGCACACTAGACTTCAGCTGCTGCGATACAGTACGTAGCACGTAAGCAATACTACCAGCTTGCATGTATGGTTCATTAAAGTGCCAGTGGCAATGAAAATGGCGAAGGATATTTTTAACATTAGCTGTACAGGACTTGTATAACAAGTTAACGAGCTCTTTTATCGTATTTTTTATATATTAAACATGTTTGGTTTTTATTTGATTAGAATTTTGTTTTATTTAATAACACTACATTTTCTTTCACTTTGTAACGATTCTTGAATATTGTGTTCTCTTATCGGTAAATGACACAGTTTTTTGTTCAAAAATTTATATTTAGCATTTTTTAGTTGTCACTCTACTGTTATGTAACTTACTCTTATTTCTAAATTTAAATATTATTTTTATCAAATTTATTTGTTTATTCGAACGAGTCACAATCGTGAAATTGATATAAATTATTTCTTTCTGTAGTATAGTATTTTACGTACAAATTTTAATTCCTTTATAAAGGAACTAACTTCCTGCCCTAACAAAAAATGAAATGAAAATAATTTCAACAACATACAGTTCAATTAAATCGGGTCTCCAAAGTGTGTACTACCCACTAGCTAAGGAAAATATTTTGTAATAAATGTGATCAAATAGCAGAATTTATTAATTTAGTGTATTCTTTGCACCTTTACACTTTCAACGCCAAGGTATACTTAGACTTTTCCTACTTGTATATGGTTTCAATCAAAGGCACTAGCGAATGATACTTCACGAAGTCAAGTTACTCCCACACACGAACATACAGCTGATGTTTTCTGTATATACAGTGTTGCCTACTAATGTAGTATAGGTTGGTACTTGGAGCACTTCATTTAATTGGGAGCCGATGATAGAACACGTGGCCGCGTAGCTACAGCAGAAAAACTTTCTTCGAGCTAGATCAAAGCTTCTTCTGAAAACCGTGCGTGAACATATGACACGTGAAAAGACAAAAAAAAAAAACTCTTTTTTTAGTTCTACAGTCACTTCAGCTCTGAACCTTTCCAAAACTGAGCACACTGAAATTTTGAATGGTTAAGTTTTCTCGAACTGTTCTCCTTTTCCTCGACATTTGAGGAGGTCGCCTACATTGATCTGCGTAGCAGCTTGTTTGATTAAAGCTGTTTTTGTGAAACTATTAACTTACCATATATATATATATATATATAATATATATATATATATATATATACACACACATACACACACACGTACACACATATACACACACTTACTAAAGGAAAACACGTTTCCGAGACGATTTTAACTTTCAGGGTTAATTTACACCCACTTTGAAGAAAATAGGCTTATCTGTTATGCTGCTAACTTCTTGTTATTTGTTTCTCTTTTTTTATGATTTTTTCCTGTGAAATTAAATTCCTGAAGAACTTGCTAAGTTATTCCGGCGTCCGAAGAAACCTCAGATGTTTTAAATTTAATTTTTATAATGAAGGTTTAATAACGATTTGTGCTCAAGCTGTGAAACTCTTTTTTCCAATACCTGAAACTCTTTTTTCCAATACAAACAGTTTTTTCTAGATGTTCAATTTTTCTCAAAGTAATTTTCACAAAGTTTTGCGGTGAAGTCAAGTAAGTCCATGCTCTTTTCTGAAAAGAGCGAACATAAAAGTTGGTCTAAATTTTCATATACTTAATTATTATTTTTCTACATAAACTTATCACTAAAATTTCCGATGATTTCCGTGCTACATCATATCTTATACCCAGCAAATGTTAGGTTGTGTTTAGTACTTTCATAAATATACTTAAATACCTTTTAAAATTAGTTTACTTCGTATATTAAAGATAAACAATCTTAATATTTCACTTTTGTTATTGACATTAGAATTGGTCAAATATTTTATAATAAAAACTAGCATTATTTCTTAGCCCATAAATATTTAGTTTTACAGACACATACATTTCTCAATTTATTTCTCCCCTAGTATTTTGTTGAAAATTGTATAGTGTTGATTGCTACTATTCAGTCAGATATAACAAACCATTATTGAACTATGCGTTGTGTTCATAATTTCGAAAAATGTATTCCCATACACAAATCAGTGCACATTTTGAAGAAAGAAAACGTGTTGTATAGAAAAGAACACTTTTAAATGACTTATAAAAAGTTTCATGATTTCTGGATTCAATAAATATTTCTGTAAAACCTTTACCTTTGATTAATCTATTAGCACCGTATA
The DNA here is from genome assembly GCA_003012365.1 of Medauroidea extradentata. NCBI lineage: Eukaryota > Metazoa > Arthropoda > Insecta > Phasmatodea > Phasmatidae > Medauroidea > Medauroidea extradentata. The sequence goes on from PNEQ01023136.1 coordinate 10,853, forward strand.
ATATACAATATATTCTCATTTTATAAAGCAATGAATAATTATACGTTTGGTTGTCTTGGCTTCCGGGCTGGAGCCGGGACTTGTTGGTAGCTCGTACGAGCCAAGACAACCAGCCTGACAATGACTGCGAAAGCCTACAAGCTTCAATTATACGTTTGTTATTCCAATCTACACATTATTTGGTTACAATATTACTGCAAAGCTTTTTTGTCACTGTGTGTGTGTGTGCGAATGAAACACTAAACAACTTAAATGTCATTTTAATTATTTCCTGCATTTACTTATAAATGGATAAAGTTAATAATACTGCAAAACTGAAATGTATATCCAAAGTGACGTACCAGTTCCATCTAAGCGTTTTTTAAAGAACTTCTGTAATTTAAATGTATTCTGTTTCGCGCTATTTTGTTACACCTACGCAAGAAAACTATTAAAGCTTAAAAATCTACCTCTGAGCTACGGCCAGGAACAATTACACTAGGCTAACTTCATGAACGATCACTTCCAAAGCGTTAATGTCGCTTTTTTTGCCGCCTTGAATTAATACCGATTTTTCAAAAATATTGACTCAACTGACAATTTTTATTAAACTTCGGTATCGGTAGTATAGAGAAGATGCTATTTAAATTTTCATTTAGGATTTTTACCGTTGCCATTTTCTCACAGAGAGAGAGATGCTATGCCGACGAAGTTATCGTTAAACTGTTCAGCTGAAAATCTAGTGGTTTTGAGTTGTTACAGTTTTTCTCGAAGAGGTGCGATTCATGTGAATTTTCATTTAGTTTACTGAACATTGGCGTAATAAATTTTCCGTGACTACAGTGTTGTGAAGAGAGCTTGACTGACATGAGCTTATCCCGTCATGTTGTGTCGCATCGTCGCGTATCTATATATTATAATACATATTGCTTTAAGCATCGCAGAAGACAGTTGTCCGACTACAGGATTGAAACATGTAATACGACGGTGTCCGGCGTCCTCTCTAGTCTATGTTCTAAATAACTCGCACACGTACACGCTCCCACAATTCCTTGCGTGTTCGCCATTTGGAACGCCACCACACAACATGTGTGCTCAGTGGCGGATATGGGGGGGGGGGGGGTAGGGCAGGGGTGCAGACTGCGTCGGGTTAAAGCTGGTGGTGCCGGAATTTTTTTCTTTCGAATGAAACGTAAATTACTGTAAAAAATATATAATACCTACCAATATTTAGACTTTTACTACTTTTGTATTTTTGTATTTTTATTAACCTTGAACACAGTATGTTATAAATACAGTATTTAAAATTAGAATGCAAACTAAAACACTGCTAATGGTAGCTAGTAAGTGCAAGTTTGATGTATTTCTACTAAAATGTTATACTGTTATTTAAACGAGTGCAAAACAACGTTTGCAAGATACGTTTATTACTGTTGGGTAGATTGGACTGACGGAAAAATTGGGGGGAAATTATGGGGGAGCAAATCTTTCCAGGGTGAAGGAATGCCTATATTCGTCGCTGGTATGTGCTCCCAGACGTAAACAAACAATGGCCCCAAGAGTACGAATCGAGCATGCATTCACACATTTCGCTACGCATACTCGTAGGACCTACTCATACTCGCACTCGGCCATTTGTAACAACACTCTCTGACGTCACTTCCGAGAGCGGGTACGTGAGCGTGTGTTTTCACATATGTGGAACACAGCTTTAGTCTGTCTACTCATTCCAGGGGCGAAAACTAACGCTGAAAACGGTTACAAATAATCTCCGACCTAAATATGAAATGTAGGAAATAATGTTTCAGTCCTTTATTTGAAGCTATACTGCCATGTAAATGTATACTGATAAAAACAAACGTTGTATTTGGTTGGCTCGATTTTATATTAATTTCATTTGTAATCGTTACAATATACTATCTACATATGATAGGGAGATAATAAAATAATTAGAGTTAAATCTGGTGTTTATCAAACTATTCACATAATTTAAAACTTGCCAGCAGCGCCGAGGCGCTGAAATGAGCACATCAACTAACTTAATTCGTGGAATGCAGAACTCGGGAGCCTATGAGTATAGTATAAACTTTAATTTAGACGGTTAATACTATTAATGCGTACCGATAGCCGATAAACACGGCGATGAAACAGAATCTCGCCCAAATACGTAAACAAAAAAATTAACATTTTACATAGTACTTATATTAATGACACGTATGAAAGGTGATTCTAATAAGGATTGATGTTTGTTAAACCTGAAAACTATTAAAAATACTTCTATTTTAGTCAAAATTCGTTGTTTGAAATCATTTTTGTAACAGCACAGGAATGAGTTTTGATCTTAAGGTTAGTCGAACAAGCAAACAATACAAAATTACAGCACCACAAACTTTAAACAAAACACATGCATGTGTGACGTTAGATGTAATTTTTCATCAAATGTTAACAAAAAAATAGACCGACGATTAACTCGTGCATTAGTGGCTAGTAAACACACACAATGTCTCACTACAGAAATATAAATGTTTAAATGTGAATGATGGATAAGGTACCGCAAATGTCTCGTACAAACTAACGAGCGAAAGAGAAATGCCAGTTTCTTTGGCCAGAGAAATGCCAGTGTGGTACGCGTGTAATTTACCTCGAGGCAAGGAAGCCTCCCCGCTGCACCAAGCACATAGCTAAAGGAAATGAAAATGGCGCTACTTACCTGTACCGGTTACCGGGAATTAAAAAGTAGAACAAGAAAAGACACATCCAGTACGCTTTCTGAAGAGAAAAATAATAGAACTGCAGCTTATTAACAGCTTGCTTAATGAAGATGGAGGAAAACTGTAAACAACCCTTTGCTTTATTAAAATATAGTTAATTAGTAAAACACTTTAGATACAACACAGGCTACTGTTTTGAAAGGCTCTATAAAAAGGTTAAGGCTTGGCTTCACACTTATTTATAGACGATTTGAAATTTTACTTAATTAAAATTTTCAGAATGAAACTGTTTCATTATTGCAATCATGGGTTTTGTTGTATTTACCATGTGCTACAGAGACAATTCAAAAACTTATAAATATCAACGTATAACTACACCGCAATTAGCCATGCAAAAAAAAATGTGTATAATATATGTCTAGTGTCTGATGTGTGAGAGTGTGTCTATCTCTCTCTCTCTCTCTCTCTCTCTATCTATCTCTCTCTGTACATACATATGTGTGTGTGCGTATGAGATCTATAAACTCCGACATCGTTCGACCAATCACCATAAAACTTGGCATGGAGAGTATTTTGATGCAATCTATTTTACTCTAATTCGCCTGCTCGCCACTAGATGGCCCTGCAGCGCATCAACTTCTACGCCTAACTTCCCCTTATGGCATATAGAGCAAAAAAAGGGGGAGGGAGTTCGCAATTCGACCAACATCTGTTTTTATCTTGCACGCTAGATAAGCTCTTGGCTCGTTGTGGCGATATGGGATTTGATGCGAGCTCCAAGATTGCTCTTATAGTCCCGTCACTGCCGAGTCTCTAACGCGCATGTGAAAGGGCGTGGTAGATATTTAAGCGCTGAGTTCTACAATTGACATCTACGCTTTTTGAAAGTCAATTTAAAAAAACTACAAAACAGCAATCCTTGATAATTATATCTGCCAACTTTATGAACGAACGTTTACCCGGAATGATGCATTTGTTAAGCGTGGTCTCTTGCGCCGCAATTAAATGTACGAGATTTCGGCGTCAAAGACTGTTCTTCTGATATACGTTAATCGAATAAAAAAAATTGCTCAAAAAACTATTGTCTAGGATTTTTTTTTTTAATTGGCTTTGAGAAACCTACAATTCTGAACTGATGCTTTTAGTGCTGAATTATGTACCACGCACTCGTAAGTAGTCGTTAAGTTGCTAGCTGTCCTGTTATAAAATTACAGTTCGTCAACCGTCTGTTTAAATTTGCTGCTATGTTTAATCAATATACCTACGTAGCTAATTATAGGTGCAACACGGATAGTTCGACCTTTTAGAAAGCTACTTTTACAAAAATGGCACAGAACATTACTACACTTATTACTGTACAATTAATTAAAATAAAACCACAAAGGGTAGTTGGTTTATTTTAAACAGTTGCAAGATACTAACGATACAATTTCCTGTGCTGTTTGACAAAATGTAAATTATAAATGTTTGAACTTACTGTGCGACACCTATTGTAACTATAAACGAAGTATGCTGACTTGAGAATAGGAAAATGTTGATTAAGCCTAATCATATGAAATAGTAGCGCGTACTTGAAGTAAATTTAGATGCGACATGCTTGAAGTATTGCTAGTATGTACACATACACACACACACACACATATATATATATATATATATATATATATATATATATATATAAGCTGAACGCTTTATTCTAGGCAGTCAAACTCATAGTTATTTCCCTGCCCAGTGTTTCTTAAACTATCACATCCAGTCCCATCAAAGCCTCCTACATAAACGGCAGTAAACATATTAGGTTTTCGCTTACCTACATGATACGTAACGAGCTTTTCACTTTGTCTCTGCCTGTTTTAGCGTTCTTTAATAACTTCGGTCAGCTATTGAGGTCTTCTAGAGATAGTCATTGGCTTAATTGCAGCGTTAACTGCGCAGTCCCATTACAGCCACAATGCACGCCACCTTGCATGACACTTGCCACGTGTTTACCAGCGCAGAGCTCGGCCTTGCGACACACGTTTTAACTACACGTGGAGGGCTACAACAGTTACGTCACCAGCAAGCCGGAGTACCCTACCCTAAGTGCACACTCTTTACAGTCGAGAGGTCGCATTTGGGATGACCAGGGTTCAATTCTCGATCCGGTTGCCCTGTGTTCGGTTTTCCGTGGTTTCCCCAATCACTCCAGGCGAATAGACAAGAAATATGCAATCCTAGTTTCTGTTTTATTTTGTATGCATACGTGAAATAGTGACATTAGAGTAGCTAATTAAAGGATTTCATTGATACGTTTAAAACTTAACAACCTAATTGTATGTTTTGACTTGTAACGTTTTATAACGAATTTTTCACACATTTCCTGTCCACCTTTACTAGGCGAAAATTACTAACGAAATGAAGATATTTAAATGCAGAAATGCATTCGTAACTGCTATTAATGTATAGTCGTGTCAAAAATGTTTATACATATTCTGAAAAAGAGTTAATGAAACGTTGGTTTGGGTAAACTTTATGTGTATCATCACCTTTAGAAATCTTAAATAAGTTTTCCAACAGGTAGTGGTCAGTTATCGCTACAGCAGTGAAAAAAATCACTTGCTCACTTTTTAAGACAATGACAAAATTGTCAACTTTGCAAAAAATAATTCGCTAGTTTTACGGTACCACTGTTATATCAGTATTTAACTATAACGTCGGTTAACTAATACTTCTCACGAAAATTATCATGTGTGGGCACAGCTGTGTTTTACTGTGGTACCTAGCGACGTATATGTGGGACACGTTATGTTACTAGGCTGGGTAGCTCAGTATTTAACGTAGCCTATTATGTATCGCGCACAGAGACCGAAAACTCTTGGGATAATAAACTACCCGTTAATGAAAATGCACCGTAGCTAAAATGTATGTAAATAAGAGTAATGGAATATCGTTGTAAATATCAGGGTATCCGTGTAATTATGATCTCTCCATATACTCCCCGCTCATCGTCTCATTCTGGGTTGACCAAAAATGTCGCGGACAGAAATGTTATTTGCTCAGTGAGCCATACACTTGTTTTGAGAGGGTTTTATCAAAGTATTATCGTACTGCGTCTCGTGTTATATGTAGGTATTGCTACTCAGTGTCTCACTTCATTTTATCTTACTTTGTCGGAGGCAGAAAGTAACTGTACGTATAAACCTGGCAGATTTTACCTCCTACTTCCCCTAGTATTATCAGTACTAACCCTGATCAAGAAAATTAAACAAACTAATGTAAATTTCCTACTTTCCTAAGGTTATGTGGTGTACTGCTTGGTGGAATTCCCCCAAACTTTACCAACCAACCTAGAAGGTCTAGGAAGGGTAAACCAATAGGGTAAACCGATCAAGATAGCTCCTAGGCCAGCCAAGCAAAGAAAGGGGAAAACAGCACTAACGTGGACACAAGTTGTTGATCTGTGCTCCTTATTCAAGGTCAGAGAAAGGGCCGAGCCTCCTTTCCCTAACACTTCACCTTAAAGATTATTAATTTAAGAGACCATACAAAAATTAATTTATTTTTAATTTAGGAGCATGAGAGCCTTTGTATTTTTAACTTTATGACATGAGTTAGGTCTAGTAAATAAAATTGTTATAATTTAGAAAAAAATATTATTTTAATACCTTAATTAGTTGATTACATAACAATAAAATCTTTGCACAATGAGTACATGGTGTATGTAGATTAACCAATACGGTACATTAACAAATCAAGAAAAGCACGTATGGCTTAAGCATATCAAAATAAATAAGTTAAACAAGGCGATCCCAACAAAAAAATAATTAACTTACATTTTAATATTACATTTTTAAACAAATTTTCGATTTTTATTGTTTAATTAATTTTGCAGAGGTTGTGATCGAATATTAAATAAAGTCTCAAATTTGAATAATTAGTGTTGTGTGCACGTCAAGTAGTTAGGATGAGAGAAGGAAAATAAATATATAGGCTGGACTTTCCTGGCTGTCCTTCATGGGGACACTCTTGCCACCGCCGAAAGATGTTACTTCTCCATCTCGCCCATGGCTACCGATGACGGTACAACAAAAGGACGAGTAGAAATAATGTTACTTCAACATCGAAAGATGTAGACAAGCCAAACCCCTCAAATACTGGATAGGCTTCCTTTCCTTATACATAGCAAAGAGTTGAAACCGCGTGGCGGGGACCGCTACATTAAACAAGCAAACAAAATAAAATTTAAAAGAATAACGTCATAAAAACAGTGTAACAATAGGGCGCAAAAGGTAATAAACTGAAAGAAAAAACTCACCCTAGGCGGAAAACTTGTCGGATTACGACATTACAAAACGATAAATAGCACTAAGCCTTTGGCTGATGTTCACGCCATGATGTGTAAGAAACAACAAGGTCGAGACAAAGGAATGCCTAGAGGTTATAGGCCGGCATAGAGTCGTAGCTACTTGATGTTACCAAAATAGTATTTCGACAGTATCGAACAATACTTCCTAACATAATATTTTAAAACACACACGTGTTTTAATTATCAAAACATGATAATTTAGTTCAAATTTTACCAATAAAAAATTTGTTTGATTCATTTGAAAACAAATATGATCAGATCATGATTAGAGTTGGTCAGAAGTATTACACAAGAACTGTTCCATAATTATACCACTCTGTATTAACTGCACATAAATAACTGCCTAAAATTTTCTTTATAAAATCATAAGCAGTTTACTGTTATTACAATTACACCGAAGATTAAAGAAATAAACAGTGCTAGGGTGGAGTAACTTTGCCAAAATAAAAATATATATCTAGTCACCACTACAAATAGACGAACTAGACAAAACAAAATAAACAAACAAATGAGCATGTTCCAACAAACGGCACAGTGGTACATAGAAAATATAATTTTTTAGGCGCCATCATTCTATTAAAACAGGAGCAGCAATTAGATTTTAATTATTAGTACAACAAGGTAGGCCTGTTCAGTAGAAGGAAGGAACTGCTTTTATCGTTCTACGGAACAGTTTGTTCTTTGTACAGGACAGAGCGTGTTATTTCTATATACTGCAACAGAATGTTATACGAATAATACAGATAATGCCGTCAACTGAACTCGACTCATGTTTCAGTTGTAATAATGATGGTGCTTACAGCAGTTACACAAGAATGTTCTTGATAAGTAGTACACGACAGAGGTTGCACGAGCGAGTGTTTGGTTCTATGATCGTCAGGTCGTACATGCACCCTTACGCTACTGAAAAAAAAAACGCATACGTCCAAAGACATAACATTTTGTTGGGTGTTACACAACCGTTTAAAGATATAGCTATTTAGTTTTGTTTCCCTGCAATAATTGCTGTTGATTATATTTCTGTTGAATATATAATACTAAGCATAAAACATAACATTCCTTTAAATATAGTGAATTTGATTTTCATTTCTTGGCAGCGTTAGAATGTAAGTTATTCATTCGCTCGAAGATCTCGGATCATTCACCAAAATATTTGAACGTATCTCAAGGACAGTTTGCATGTATTTGTATGGGAGTATGTATGCATATATGTGCGTGTGTGTATATATACATGTGTATATGCTATGCATTATTACTAGAGACATGAACTTTTCGCGAAAAGAATTTTGCCCTACTTTGTTCCAGTGCCTTATGTGCACGTCTGCAGTTCTGCTTCATAGATATTGGCAGCGTGCCTTTGAACTGTGACGTTTCTCATTTGACTGTACGAATCACAATAAGGTTACTGTAACACCACACGTCTGTGATTTGCGTGTAAAACCCCACGACACACGAATGTCAAAACATCCAATCTCTGACCGTGAAGCAAGTCTGCAGACGTGCACACAAGTCACTGACACA
>PNEQ01023145.1:0-15058 GCA_003012365.1 Medauroidea extradentata
CCCCCCCCCGCCCCTTCCTTAAATTGTCTCACCAGTGTGGCCCTTATAATTATATTACTCCGGTATTACCTGGTACGATACAGAAGAAAATTATTATCAACAACCGCGAGATGTTGGAATTCATTTTCTTCTTTACATCTCGAGAAGCAACCAGTGAAACGGTTCTTTTACGCGGCGTAGTTTATGTACAGCTATAACTACACAGATATTTATTACTGCAGCCTTTCTTCTGTAGTAGCCTGACTGATATAACAATATCTTTACTTAACAATAAGTTGTTTGCGCTACAGTGGCGGTATATATAAATGTTTATCAATTTCGCACGTCTTAAACGAGGAGATTTCTATACTTCTTATTGTTTCATGTAAATGCCCGATTGTTTCTGTAGTAAAATTGTGAGCCCTTGTTTGGAATCCATATGGAACAGCAGTCACCTTTCTTGATATAGCTAATACTAGTACTTTGAGTCCAGAGCCGAATGAAAAATATCTGATCGGTCAATTTATTTACAGGAGGGGACCGCGGTGGTCGATGGGGTCAGAAACCCCCCGCACCTAGGCGATCTGGGTTCGATTCCCGACGGGGCAGGTTCCCGGATTTTCGCATGTGGGAATCGTGCCGGACGATGCCATTGGTCGGTGGGTCTTCTCGGATATCTCCCGTTTCCCCCGCCCATTCATTCCGGCACCGCTCCATACTCACCCCATGTTACTCCTCACCAGCACTGAAGACCTCAATGTTAAGCGCTGACCAAAAATATCTCACTCACTCACTCTTTACAGGAAAACTCAACATTGTCTGTCTGTAGACTACTTCAGCAGTAGTGTGAGATTGATCATGGTGTTAAATGGTTTTAAGTAAAAATAACAAAAAATAACGGCATTACACAAGCCGGAAAGAGCACTAATTTGGAATGTTAAGTCCCTATTTTCTAATTACCTAAGAAACTGACAGAACTGAAACCATTTACCCTTAGTGTGAGGTACCTTAATATCTTTTATATGTCAAACACACAATCTCACGACTAATATTTTCTGTGAACAAACGATTCTCCTGAACCTCTACATCACAACGTTGGTGGCAGGTAGGCGGGCCCCTTAACGAGCGGTCGTAAATCCGGAGAGTAGTAACTTGGCGGCCTTTTTAAAATAATATGCAAAATCTGCCGAAGCTGTAATTTCAGTCTCCGATATGGCAGACCTGTGATATTAAGTGCAGAATATTATTTTGTGCTGGTATAATATACATACGTAGCATTAAAGTGTGTACTAGTAGGCCTAATGTTAATTTATTCCATACCTGAATTACGTACTCTGGCGAAATTTTTCTTGATAAACTGCTCCAGACTTCTTGTTCAACAAAAATACTACGATCCGAAACCGTATTTTTCCGTGAGCATGCATTCAAACTGCCTATGTACACATGCGGGAGTCTTTTTGTTTACTTTTTACGTGAGCTTTCCTTCGTATCGTCTGCAGGCTGTTATCTACCCTGCTCCTAAGCACGACCCACACGACCGTGCTCCTAAGATCTACATGGTTCGGGCGTCGGGATGGATAGGGAATGAGTTGAACATTTTGAGATGCTGAAGGCCGGTGGATCCGAAGTAGTTTTCGTAAGCGCCTTTTGTGTGTGATCGGAAAGTAAAAGAATCCTCACGTCAATTTTAATTGCCTACATACGGCTTAGTTACGTGAAAGATCGTATGGCACCTAAATTGAATGTATTACACGTGAATGTGACAAGTATGCTTCCGTTTAAATCAATGTAATGGAAAAAATTCTCAGACCTATTGCGTCTTAATGTTTACGTTTTTAATTGCGTAAATCCCTTATTCGGATACAGCTTGTGATTTCATGTTTTGTAAAAGCAGAAGGTATTTTGTTTTGTGTGTAAAGGTTGCCTGCCTGCGTAGTTACTCACAATAAACAATCGAAATGAAGCACGTGATAACTGTCAAACGGATGGTTGTGAAGAATTGTGTTTAATTTTTAGAAGTACATTTTGTCTTTGCAATAAATGGATCCAGATGCAATTACGTTGATAAAATTCTCTGCACCTTTGGAGTTTTCGAAGCAGGGAATAATTGTTGCAAGGGCTAGAAATTTTAAACACCTTTGTATTACAAACATTGCCCGTCATGACAGCACTGTTTACTCTCTTCAAAATATTCAAGATAATGTAACACACACAAATATTAAATGGAATTCTACACGAAATGTTTCCAGGTTAGTATATGTCAAAGCTGTGAAATGGGCAAGAGTCCACATTGGACTTCTGTCCAGTTTTTGAGTTTATAAGTACTTGTTTCTAAATACTAAACCTAACTTTAGATTAGGCTCCCTAACCTAAACTTACCTATCTAACCCAACCTAAAGTTAGGTTAGGTTACCTAACTTAATTTAACTTAACATGTCTTAAACTAACCTAATGTAACCTAATGAAATGTTTGCTACGTAGGACTATTTGTAACTACAACAGAAACATTTTTCATCAGTAAACCATACTCTAAAATCAATAGTTTGGATGTACACTATGAGTAGCTAACCATTAATGTACGTTAACTTTCCAACCCCCGTCACATTCACCAGATGATTCTGCAAAACATTCCATTCCTCGCTGATCTCTCATGTATGGACTGCCTACCCAGCTCCGATTTTCTTCACGCCCTTTGAATCTTTACTTTTTCTCACTGGTTCCTCTCCCCTACATCCTCCCGTAGTTGGGCTGTGTTCCAAGTAGGTAAAAATGCATGCTCACATAGTCGCGCTCGGAAGTGACACCAGAGAGAGTTGTTCCAAAAGCAGAGTGCGAGTGCCAGTATGTGTGCGAGCACGTGTGAATGCATGCTTGATGCTTACTCTCAGAGTCATTGTTTATTTACATTTGGGAGCACGTAAGTCGTGTGATGTGTTGCAAAATAAGAGTATGCATAAGACATGCAAGTTTATTGTAAATTGTGTTCCGTACTCTGTCAAAATTGTAAAATTGTAATAGGACCCCAATTAGAGCTATGCTCAAGGGGTTCAAACGAAATCAATGAATGTTGAAATTGCATTGTTATTGTATTGTATTAAATAAAAAAAAAAAAAAAAAAAAAAAAGGAATTGTGGGAGCGAATTCGAGCGCAAGAACGAGTGTGAGTTATTTGAAACACAGCCTTAGGGGACAGTGTTAACCCTTCCAATCCTCCCTCTCCATTCGCATCTCTGTAGTCTACATCCTGACCAGTCTTTCAACTTTCCGTCTGTCTTTCAACCCACGCCATCTCACTTCCTTCATCATTAGGTTACATATGGCATACAATTACCTTCCTCCTATCCATTCTGCCCCTGCATTCTACACCTACCCTTCACCCATCTCGCATCCCTTCTCTGCACTATTTATAATTCCTGCGTCTCAAATTCCGTGTACAGATCCCACTCTGTGACTGCATATTCCAGCGTTGACCGTACTATCATGCAATAAGCTATGACGTTTCCTGTACCTCACAGCTCTACCCTTTTTTTACATTTATATTTAGTGCCTTTTATAAATGATTGCATGATTGTCTCTATTTAAAGATATAATTAAGGCTTACTCAAGAAGTTATTTGACTGTTTATAAATTAAATAGCATAACTGTGTTCACTTTGTGGAATCTTGTCAGTGTACTTTGGTGAATTTATTTCAGCGTAACTTTCTCTGAAGATGGTGGACATATCCTGGTGTTGTTGGAGACGAATGATCTTCGTGTGTTGAAGATTTCTGAAGAAGTGACCATGGTTTTGGAAACGACTGTCACTCAGCTAGAACGACTATTACAAGGCAATGACATTGGTAACTTAAAATTGGTGTAGTTTTTTTATATCTTATTTACTTTTTTTTATGTAGGCTGTAGGCTTAAAGTTAAAGGTTTTTTTTGGTGATATTTTAACTTCATACAACATTTTTAGTTACATTTTTTTTACAGATCAAAGGTAAGCTACACTGTACAGTATGCATTTGTGAAAAATAGTCTATTAGATTTTATTAGATTCTCTCAATCACATTAGGTTTTCTCAATCACTTGAAATTGGCGAAGTTGTTTAGCACTTAAGTTAAGGGTTTTAAACTGACAGGAATTAAAAATTATATTTTTTAAACATTACTGATATTACGTTAAGTGAAATATTGTACAGTAGCCTATGTGATAACAGCATCAGAATTTATAAATTAATTTTTGTGTCCCAAAACAAACTGCAGAGTAAAAATAAAGATACACGAAAATAAAACAGTTAATATGCTGTATTTAACCAAATAAAATGTTATTTTGTACTAAATTTTTTTCTTGTTAACTTAAGTTTTGTGGTTCTTTATTAAATTTCGTATATGGCATGCATGTACAATTTTACCCGACTATTGGTTTGGAATTGTTACACAACTTATGACAGGGTAAGTAATCAATCTACACGAGTTTATTTTCTATAACCTTAATGTAAAACATTAAAAATTAAACACCAGGTGTTCTGCCTTACACTGTAAAATAAATAATATCTTAACTCTTTTAGTGCCAAGAGCCGAAATAATCATATTTTAATGCCTGTGCAAAAATTACTACATGCCAATATACAATGTTGGCTCTATTTTTTTACATAGACTCGCATGTGCATGCGCACCATGCACACATTACGTGCACACGCTATAAACACACACAGATATTTCTTACAAGTTTTTTAAAGTTATTTCTTTTTATTTTTACACATTTTTAATAAATAATTACAAATTTAAAAAATCTGTATATTAGCACTGTTTGCATATGTACATCCAATACATCTGGCACTGCAAGGGTTAAAATAATTTTGTGGTAGCTTAAGAACCCTATACAGCAGGTGATAAATGCCGTGTTTGTGGTACAGAGACAGACGATAAGAGCTAGACCTGCTCGTGTTTCAACGACCATATCACATTTATGTGCGGTGCTCAAGAACTGAGTGCAGTGTTCTGGTTATTGGCATTTTTCTATGGGACTTTAAGCGGTGACCCAATTTTATGTATGGAAAGTTCATATTAAAGTCCAGCACATGCTGTTTTATAATTCCAGTTGGTATTTTTTACATTGCAACAGTCTGGGAAAGCCATTGTTGGTCATTTTGAGGTGCCTGAAACCATGTTTCCAAGCATGATATTTAGAAAACCAAAATAGAGAAGCATAGTTTTAAATGTGTTGTCTTTTAGTAAATAAATATATTGAACACATGTTCAGTAGTATTACTTAAAAATACTTTATCCTAACACGCTGTTCGTGCATCAGCTGGATAGTGCTCAGAACAGCCTGTCAGTGGAGGAGTGATGGTTGTCTTAATGGCAGATAGCAATGAGTGATGGCTAAGAATTTTATTTATCTCTAGTGTGTTGCTGCCATGAATATTTGTGGTAAGCTGAGTTATTGGACGAACAAAACATTTTTAATAGAGGTATTTTTGAAAAGTGAATGTCAGTTCAGAGTGAGATGTCTATAAATGTTTGCAGCAACATGCAGTGTCAGCTCGCTGGTGCCGGTGGCATTTTCATCAACAAACATCACCCTGTCGGTGAGCAGTAGGTGGTTAGTTCGCCTCGGCTGGTCGGAGACTGGTGAGCTGTCGTTTGTAGCAGCTGTCGAGGTGCCTCATTGCACCTCGTTTGCTGTTTCCAAGGATACTGTCTACACATTGACAACAGGTGGCAATATCTGTATCCTTCATTCAATCTCCGGCTTGCTTCGTTGCGTGCTGTTCGTTTATCCAGTGGCAGATTGAGAAACGTATTTTGGTTGGGGGTGGCCTTGCTTGACTTTATGGATTTGAAAAAATCCCAGCTATCTCAAAAGTGTGGTTGTTTGCTGTTACAGAACATTAAGAACAACATACATACAAGTAGGATACATTGGATCATCGTAGAACAAAACTCCAGTTTCCTTGAGTTTACTGGATATACTTTGGCTACACAATGTTGAACACGTTTTGGGGAGGGGGGGGGGGGCTTTCAGCTGGGAACCTCCCTCCCCTTAAATCCACCACTGCATTTATTGATGGACAGTTGATAACTGTGTTGGTTTTCAAAGTTGTTTTGAAAATTTATGAGGTTATCTTATCGTAACACTTCCATTTCTCCAGGGTCATGGAAGTTCGACTCAGCCTATCAATTGTTTAAAATTTTAAAGAATACAAGCTAATCTGTTACCAAAAGGAAATTGTTTTATTTATCTTGAGACATCACTTAGATATCTCCATCCAACACTAATGCCTTGAAACACAGTTTAAAATTTGGTACTTAACTTTATGAGAAGGCACGCTGTTTCAAGACACGCTGTTTCAAGACACGCTGCAGAAATGTATGAAGAGAGGTTACCTCTGCACTTTATACCCTGTCTACTTCATACATGGACAGAAAAAAATTTATCAGAAAGATTGAAAGTCTCCAGAATGTAGAAAGAAAGTTTAGCCAAGGATGCTCTCTGTGTACGCTACATTGATTACTCTTCAGTACGGTATATGCTTTATTGAAATGTAGACACCAGCCCTGCTGTGTGACCTCTTTCAGCAATGTCGCTGTATTTTCTCAACATGGTGGAGAGAGAACCCCCTTGACTTCATTTCAAATGCGCAGCTATCCCTCCGTCAATTACAGGCTTGGCTCTCGCTCGTTACCTAAACTCACAGAGCCCCACTCCGTACTAACTCACACGTATAGCGTCAGCTAAATGAGCTCTAAAGTTCCAAAACATTTCTTAATGTTGTAGATGCAGAAAAACGAAACAACTTGATGGTCTCCTCTCGAATATTATCTGAATATCCACGAGCACACATTTTTACAATGACTATGAAATTGAATTTACTAATTGTTACAAGACACCAGTTTTCTCTAAATAAAATGCAAATATTACATTCAACCAAAAATAATTATTAAATACCTGAAGAAAGAAAATAAAAATAATGTACCACTGCCTATTTCACATTGCTACAAAATGTTCATAAGCTGTACAAAATAATTAGAGTTCCTTTTAATCTATAAACTGAGTTACTATTCACTAAAATTACTTACATTTCCTTGCAATTCAAAAATAGTGTTGACAAACCTGGCCCATGCTATCATATTTTTCATTTATTTAGCGTAAAATATAATTAATTAATATTCAATTAAATGTGTTCATTCAATGTGAAAATGCTGTGCTAGTGATTTTATTTTGGACTGTTGCATGTAACCATTTCCATTTAGATATGTGTAATATTTTTAGGGCTGAATTATTTACGTTTAAGGTTGTATGTGTGTGTGTACATGATTGTATATGTATGTCAGTATGTGTTTGGTTCAGAATGTTGTCCGTAAATGACGTCATGTAGTTTAGTTGACTGGCTGGGCAGACACATCAACTGTTATTTTATGAACATCCCCGCTATTGCTGCTTGATGTATTCCTTGACGGAGTTGCTTAGTGGTCATCTCTGTGGAGCACATGCAGCAGCGTGGCTCGGTGAACCTGTTCTCGATGTGGCCCCAGGACGAGGTGGACCCCCCAAGTTCCTTCCTGCACCTGGCTGTGTCTTCAGATGGTACAGCCCTTGCTGTGGCAGACAGCGAGGGCAGAGTATCCCTGGCGAACATAGCAGGCTTGTTCCGGCCCGTGGACAGCCCTGCTGCCAGGTAGTTCACAGTATAGCTTCCATTCTGCGTGTCTCACTCTAGGGTGTACTCATCTGTAATGGTTAACTTCCATTTTTTGTAGTGAGAAAGTATTTACTGTATTTGTACACATACATTTTGTGGACCAAGGGTTTGTGGCAATAAACAGTTTGGCAGCTTCTTTTTATTGTGCTAATATCTGTGACGTTAAGAATTTTATTTTCATATGTGTAAAATGTAATTTTAAAATCTCAATTCATTGAATAGCTACTAAATGGTGAGTCGTTTTTGTGAATATTAGATAATTATTCATACAGTTAAATTATTATTATTATTATTATTATTTTTTTTTTTATAGAGGGAGAGTAGCACCATTAATAATGACTTCGAGAAAAGCATGTTACAGATATTCATAATTTTTCTCCTGTTTGATTTAAGAAACACTTTACAGTATATCATATTTGCTTCATATTAAAACATGACCACAACCTAATTCTGATTATGCATTAAAATTTACAGTATTTTTAATGTTGTTATTAAGTATGTTTTGAAAATACATGTTGTAATTTCCAGTTAAAAATCATGTAAACTGGTGATTTACTTAACTCTAAATGGTGACACTAATTAAAGAAACTGATTAAAGAATGTGCAAACAATTCAGCAGGCCGTCCAACAGAGTAGCTCTTGACCTTGACATTTAATTCCGTCTCCTACTTGGCATTGCTGACATCTACCTTCTAATACTCCACACCTCTGTCAGTCCATGCCAAGATGAAGCAAGTTTTGCATAACACACATCCTATACGTTGTCAGTCAGTTTGTCTTTGTCGTCAGTAGCAATGTCAGCTGGCATCTTCATCACTATGGACACTGTTCTTGGAACAGTGTTCGAGCCAGAAAATGCTGCTATTGTTTCAGTGCCGCTGACTGGGAGTGTGGAGTGAGCATTGCGTCTGGAAGCTCTGCTGCCTCTGTTACGTCCAACAGGAGTGCTGCCAGCAGAGTTACAGCTGTGGGGTAAGTGTTGGCTTTCATTTCATTTATTTACATACGATTATACCATGTACATACTGTCAATACACACAAGGTTGATACATTATAAATTTAAAAAAAACATCGTTAACCTGGGTACACGTAATTCAACTGCATAACATTTTCAGTATTAAATTTTATTATTAATGTAGTTTGTATATACAGTAATAATTTATTATTACACACATTAAAATATTTTTCTAGAGAGTAGTATGAATTTCTGTATAAAAAAATTTAGTTTTAAACTTGAAATATTTTTTTGTGGTAAAATATAAATTCTCCAAGAAGTGCATTGAATTTTTTTTTTGTTTAGGAACCATTTTTTTAAGTATTAAAATTAAATTAATATTTAGTATAGAGCTTTACTTGCATGATCTGTTACATACATAATTATCATCTAAATAACTGCTAGGTACCCTGTAGTTCTTATTACAGTACCACATTCCTTCGACATTTATTCATCGGTTTCCACCACAGCCAGAGTTCATTCTCTTGATTCAGTCAATGCAACCTCCTTAATAAGAACATTAAGGGATCTAAATATTTGCAGATTTAATATCAACAGGTATTTGCTTTATTCATAAAAAATTGCACTAATTACGAGTTAATGCATATTAATCAGAAACACGTGTAAATACAAACCTCTTTGTTACAAACAAGTAATGCTGGGCGAAGTTCGAAAATTTCGAACTGAACCGAACCAAACACAAGGGTTCAGTTCGGTTCGAAAAACTGAACGTTCGGTATAAAAAAAAATATGTTTATCGAACTGATATACTGCGACACAAATGGGTAAAAAAGAAAAGAAACACGTTACAATGTACAGGATAATTAGCATCGCAGTCTTGAAATGCAAAAGATCATTATGTTTGTGTGTCCAAAATATATCTGTGTCTGCATACGCATCTACTATGGAACGGGCAAACGTACCTACGTAAATCAGTTAAGTTAAAATTTTGAAAACTTCACTTCAAACATCCGTGATTCAATTTCCTTATTTTACGGCATAAAATAAATAGGGTTATGTCATGACCAATTGGCCTAATTTTCTACCTACACAAACTTAAGTTATCTTACCTATCATACGAGCAGATGAAAACACTTAAGGAAAAAAAGTGCAATTAAAAGGAGTTAGCATTTCTTCTAGCAATATTTAATCATTTCCTTCAACTTCGTTACATTTTGAAGGTATCCCACACAGCAGTAGTTTGTAATGTATTGTAAACTTTTTCTTTCAAATCAAGTAATTCAAATGTCATAAAAAGAAGGTAACATTTTATAAATTTAAAATTAACTTCATACAGTACTTTTAATTTTGCATAACAGTACTACGATGCAAAATGCTTAATCTTATGCTATGCATTATTTTTATGATTAGGTATATAATGTATACAATTTTAACTTTTAAAAGTTATGCTAGAGCTAAATAAAAAAAACTTAAAAAAATACATATTTCATGGGTTTGTTTAGGTTCAAAAGAATATTTTTTTTTGCATTAAGTTCGGTTCAGTTCAGATTTTTTTTTTTTTTTTTTTTTGCCTTAGTTTGGTTTGGTTCGAAACTTGAAAACAGAGGTTTGATCAGCTCTACAAACTGTAAATATATTATTCCTTCATGTTTGTATACACTGTAGCTGTTTTCTCAGTGTGATCATTCTTGTACAATGGAACCTCGTTAATATGTACAAACATTGTAAATACAATGTTCTCATTAATACGAAGTCGTTTTCTTTCCCCTTAGAATAAGATGAGAAATTAAATGTTAACTTAAATGTTCAACAATGAGTTCCTTTTTAATAAAACAATGTAAAATCATGTTAATGATTAAAATAAGTCATGATGAGAGTATGAAAGTTTGTATCTTGGGGCCTAACGTCCTGAAAATATTTTACAGAAGTTTTTGAATTTTTGTAAAAACCCATCAGTACTAACCTCATTATTGCAAATTGAAAAAAAATTATGTCCCTTCGGATTTGTGTTTACGAGGTTCTGCTGTATATGTTTTAGAGGGGAAGACATACAAGTGCATCTCCCTGGCAGAAAACGGAAAACTAAACCAGCATATTTGTCTGCGTGGAACAGTTATTTGGCATCTCTTCATAAATGTAAGTAGTTAGTGTGCACCACTTCCTTGTGTTCTAACTTTGGAGCATGAATGTTATGCTGTGTTAACATTATCTGCCATAAACTTATCTCATTACATGGCTTAGGTCAGTACTTTTAAACTGTTTTCAGTTATCTGATCGCCGATAACCTTGTCTGGCCTAAAGACATACTGTATACCTCTTTCAGTAGTTCGTTGACTGCTGGATGCAGAGTGTATTAAAAATGGGTACGATAGACACATTTTGATGGTTGGTTGCTTGGAAGAGCTGTCCTATTTCAAGTGAATGTGGTCAGATTGTGATCTAATAACCTGTTCAGCTGTTTTTTTTATTACATTTTCATAACAATTGCAGTGATCTTTGGCTTCTCTGGACTAACTTGTCACATGATACTTCTTGCAACATAAGTAAATACAACATTTTCGAAAATTCTGTTGGTTGGGACGAGTTAATAAATCACAAGCCAGGAAAATAAACAAACGACTTACTTTAAAGTTTCTGTCTGTATGTACAAAAGACAGAGCACAAGTACTCACGTTTTAGTACTTGACAGTTACACACACAAATAGGATGACACATAATCGCGGAAGCGCGTATCGCGACGTTTCGCTGCTTAGAGCAGCTTCTTCGGGCGAAGAGACATGGCTGATGAATTTGAATTACTCATGTCCCCAATTACTAGGTTATTGAATCCTGTTGTATCATCCCGAACACCTGATGAACCAATACTGAATAAAACATACAGCCTGTTATTAAAGATTTAAATTTATATAAACAAAATAATATTTTACACGAATTTAAATAGGGTAGGGAGAAGTGCCTGAATTTTTCACAGTATGTAACATTTCATGAAAGGTTTGATACTAGGTGAAATTTTTTTTATGAATCAGGATTTTGTTATATTACTACACGTCTTAGTGTGTACTGTATATATTTTTGATTTTTGGTGCAATTGTTTTTAATAAGTAGTCAATTTTTTTTTGTAGAAACAATGAAAGCATAATTTGAAAATTACTACAAATAGATTGAGCTGAGGAGTACTCTTGAGTACTATCCACAGGTAGAAAAATGGTGCTATGCTGCCATATTTACTTTGCAAGTGGATGAGGGTAGCACTGTCAACTGGAAAGCTCTCAAAAGTTGTTTGCAAGTTGCAAATAGTTGACGAGCTGCTAGGTGAATGTCTGCTAATAGCACTTTTGAGAGCAGTCTGTAGTTTCGGTCCTAAGTCATCATGAAGAAAGTCACCCTAATGCATTTCTCTAGAAGGCTCAAATTAAAGGTGCAATACCCAGCAGAAATATAAAATTATGTTACCATCACTGGTCCTAAATAGGTGTGATTTCACAAAAGAAATTTCTCAGAAATAATCTTGAATATCCTGTTTTTAAAAATGTCATGTGTGTGCGCGTAAAAATGTATGGTTATTTTAACAGGGAAGCAGCGTGACAGGAAGTCTAACTTGAGCTCTCGACTGCGTCTGGTGGACACTGCCCCGAGTGGCCTGAGCACGGCCAGCCTGCGGCTCACGACAGCAGGCCTGGTAGTCTGGTACGATGGCCCCGCTAGGGGTGTCTACAGGACGTACGACGTGGCGACTGGTAGGAAGTTGACAGAGTGCATCGTGCCGGACAACAGTGTGCTAGCGTGTGGTCCAGGAGAGGTCGACACCTTTCTATCATCTGATCGCATATGGCTCCACCTCTGTGGAGTGTCTCGGGAGACACTGCTTGCCAAGGTACTGCTAGCCTCTTTTATTGTTTCCTTCTTCCATTAAGGGCGCTGCCCTATCTGGGAGCCCTGCTGAGATTGTGGATGGGTATTTACATGTTTAATTATGCATGATAGGGCTCAGTCACCTATCATGATATCACTTTCAGACAGAAACCGTTGTCTGCAGTGGGAAGAAGAAAATATTGGTACAGCAATAAAAATGTACAAAAAAATATTTTATGTACACAGTTGGTTTTTTCCCCCTGGAAAATAAATACTTATTTGCTTACAAGTTTCAGGGTATTGAAAAAATGTGTTTTTTTTATATGTGTTTTTGGGTATGAAAATACTTATTTGCTCACAATTTTCAGGGTATTGAAAGACTGCGTAAAATATTCTTTGGTAATGTGGTTTGTACCGTGATGAGCAAAAAAAAGTCAGTGGGGCCATATATTAGTTCGAGAGGTACCGAGCCCTACCGGATATAATAACATAAAAATATAATAACATAAAAAATATAATAACATAAAAATCCATATACTGTACTGTATCGGTCAAGATTCCTGTAGAGTAGGGTAATTGACCGTCTCTGTCAGAGGAGTACATTGTGCTCTGAGGATGTGAACTACTGTACGTACAACTGAGTTAGTTGGCACAACAGCAATATAGTTGACTCACACTAAGGAGGACCCGGGTTCGATCCCAGACTCCGTCCATCCTGATTTCGGTTTCCCATGGTTTCCTGAAATCACTCCGTGTGAATCTGGGATGGTTCATAAACAAAGACAGTGGCCGACTTCTCTCCGAGTTCCTGCCGTTGAACCAAGTTGTGTGTCACCACCTCTAATGGTCTCGCTGTTGACGAGACACAGAGCCCACTTAACCTTACCTGTACGTATTTACAATTCACGAAACATTGCAACTACAGTCATGTTACGATTTTATAAGGCCTCACAATTCCAATAAATAAACGCTTAAAATCAGTAATCTTGTAATATGGAAAGCCACTATTTTTCACCCCTTTAAAATCGAAAAATTGTGTGAAAATTTTTTTCGGAAGTTGGTTTTTAACTGTTTCTGCTGACACAAAATCAAGTTCTTTCAATTAAGTAATGATTCTTATTTATAAATCAGAAACACTGTACGTATCTTAAAAAGTCTATTTTCAGTAGATTTATGCCAAAAAATAAGGCAAGTAAACATTAATGAATATAGTGTCAATTTATATGATAAGGCATATGTAGTCCTATTTTGATTTAAAAAATATAAACGTACATGCCTCAAGAAGGCAGATACACCCCCACTCTTGACCTAAGGAACTAACACCACATGAAACATTTCAAACTTTGTTCTGTGCTGAACCGAACCATAACTTTCTTGATAGGAGATGGACATTGATCTTGTAGGAAGCAAGGCTCCTAATGTGCCAACAAATTCTTTCAAGACATACTGTATTTTCATGTACACTGCAGTTGAAAATGATACCAAACAGCATGTGAATTTCTGCAAGAATGTTGGATGGCATTGTTGCCAGTTACCAGGCACCAGCACACTGCATTGCACTGAGTTTAGATTTTAATATGCCAGCACGAGGCTTTGGAGAGTAAACTATTTTATTCACAAAAAGAATAAAACATGTCTGCCAAAAGTTCAGTAGTAAAAATAATTAATATGTTGTAAGGTTTTTTTTATATAAGGTTATGACAAGTCCTCTATCTATTTAACTTACAGTTAATTTGAGGGCTAATTTAAAAGCAAGAGAAAATACAGTCTTCTGAGAACATAGTTTGTGCCTCAGTGGAGTTAAACATGCCCGATTCCCAGAGAGCAATAACACGAGGTTTCTTTTTATTATAATTTTAATTGACCTTTTATGTTTATAATTTCCTACTCAGTGGTAATGCTCGGAGGGAACCATACCAGGTGAAACTAGACAACCTTAAGAAGCAAAGTGTGTTGAGACGTTTATCATTCGTTAACGAGTGATGATGGTGTGACCATTCAAAATATGTGGGTTCACGACCTGGTTTACCGCGTTAGCGACCGACTATTAAATTCTAGATATGGCTGTTGAAGTCACTATTGGCTTCTCAGTTCGCACCATAATGTTACACGGCGGGTATGTGTGGGTTTAATCTATTGGTAGCTCAATGCGATACGAGAAACATATAGGCACTCCAGTTCTAAATATTTGTATAGGCTTGTTCATGGCTAGTGTTGTGCATGAGTAATTAATAAATTATGGATGTCATCGTTTACCGGGCGTCTTCTTCTACAGTTGGGAAACCTCGTCAGTTGAAAGACGTCGCCCCTGGGGTGGCTGAATCAGTTGTACAGGGCAACAGGTCGGGTCGGCAGTACGACGGAGTAGGACCTGAATTCGTCTCTCTGGATGGTGCGAAACTAGCCCTGGTCACCGGCGATAGGGTGAAACTCCCTGCAGACGGCCCTCAGAACCTGGACAGTGGCCCCGAACGACGACCCTCCTGGCGAACCTTGTCGGAGATAGTCATCGACGATAGCTCTCGACGAGAAGTTCACTGCATTCGGTGTTTTGCCTCCATCCGGTATCAATTCATTACTGATAC
>PNEQ01023145.1:15158-35718 GCA_003012365.1 Medauroidea extradentata
TTTTTTTTTTTTTTTTTTTTTTTTTTTTTTTTTTTTTTTTTTTTTTTTTTTTTTTTTTTTTTTTTTTTTTTTTTTTTTTTTTTTTTTTTTTTTTTTTTACGTTCTAAACTTCGCACACCTCACTTCTCTTATCAAATTTTACAACCTCTATTCACTATCGATAGCACGGCAAACCAGGTCAAAGTACGTGATGGTGATCAAGTAAAACTACTTTCATAGGTAGAAATCTGGAGACCATTACCACTGATAAATTCCATTACAATGTAAATTACAAAACCAGAAACACGTAATAAAATAACACGGCTCGAGATGTCTACGGCCAAAGATACTTAAGTATACATAGACAAACAAACGTCAATATTCCTAAACATAAACAAATCATGCGGATATATATAAATAATCAATTGCTATGTTACAATGTACATATGCGAGATCACCCAGAAAAAAATAAAATTCAACTGTTAGTTAACTAGAGTACTTCACATATTATTATTAGAAATTATTTATAGTCACTGCTCAAGCTGTTAAGGGCTAAGTGAGTCTGATGACCTTTGATGCTAAGTTATAGCTGTGTCCATTATAGTCTTTACAGCATTTTTACTATTAATGTCTGATGAACGTAAATTACTATATAAAAATGTTGCAGCCTTTCCTCAATTAAAACATGTTTTTCCAATAAATTACATGAATTCCAAGGAAAAAACTTTTTTATAAAGCGCAGGTATGGAAGATTAATAAGTCAATGTTTAGTCATGTGGCCTTGGCAGTTCCACTGTATTTACACAGACGTAGTGTCACTTTAGCAATAATAGCAGGATGGGTGTGCGTGTTTCACAGCTGCTGCACTGCGTCGAGGCAGGCTCGGTGGGACGGCTATTGCAGGGGGAGGAGTGGGGCGGTCTGGCCGTGCCGGTCGCCACTCTTGAGGAAGGTCTGCGCCACCATCACATGCATGTGGCCCGCTTCGCCCTTGGCCTGCATGCTCAGGGTAATTATGTCTAGCTGGTTTTTCATTTTAGCTGACACCTTCGCGAGTTACCTCTCACTGTATTTACATTAGTGTCATTTTAAGTTCTAAGGATGTAGTATTTACCTAGTCCCTCAATTTTAACATTTTGGTGCATTAAAATGTTTTCCTGATTTGGTAAGAACTGTTAAAAATTAGTATTCAACATGTTCAATTTTCAAAGTTTGTGGCCATTAGAAAACATGTAATTTTCTTTGTGCAGCATACATTTTCTAAGAGTCTGTTGGAAAAGAATTTATGTACTGGTGCTTAAAAAAATACACATGTTCGAACCAACAAAAGTTGTATGTGTAAGTACATTTATAGCACTTGAATTCTGAGTTTATTTTACATTAAATTACTTTTTGCATTTTGTATGTTTTGTATTATACTTTAATTCAGTTTTCTTGTTTGTTAAGTATACACTACATTTCTCTTCAATATGTTTTTTTATACAGTATAGTACTAGTTTGTTCTTGACTAACAGTAAGCAGCATATCTTAATCAGCTGAAACTAACTTAAAGGCTATTCACATATGTCCCGTTAAAATGTCATGGCTGGTTTTTCTCTCAGGATAGGCATGTGTACAAGCTTCCTGACTCTGTTACCACAACACACTTGTTTGTTTCCCTGGACTAATGTTTAGGAATTCTAGAGGTTTCTTCCACACAGATACATTTTCCCCTTTCCAGGTCAGCAGATGTTTCTGTCACTCCAGTGTTGCTGTTGGCTTTATGATCCACTTGTGTATTGAACATTTGTGTATGAGCATTTTAGTACCAATAGGCTGATTTGTACTAATCATCCTAGTAAAATTTAAATGAACTAATTTATTTACTGTAGGTATGTATTTTTTATAATTATGAAATTTCTCATTGCAAGAAGTGTTTAGTTATGAATTTTTTAATAATATATTTACATATGTTGTAAAGATATGTAAGCTTCACTACAAGGAACATCATCTGGTATAGGCAACAATATATAGTTAAAATTAAACCTTCAGTTTTGCTTCCTAAAAAATTTAACTATGAACGTACTTTGTAGATTTATGACTTATGTGTGGTTGATTACAGCCTTCAAGAGTGCACTGAAGAAAGGAGAAGTTATTGACCAAGGGGGAGGAGAGCAGGCAGTGTTGGATCAACTGGACCAGTTGTTTGGGACCATCAGCAGCTATGTGCGTGGTGAGGAGAGGAAGGCTGCATTCTCTGAACAGTTGGTGCTCCTAACTCTGAGTCATGCCAATACACTACTGCAGTTGGCTCGCGATGCTGGGCCCAGCCACCTGGGAACAGTCACCACGCTGCGGGTCATGACGTACGTGGCCGGGCTGCGTGGTCACCTCCACGGCAGTGCGGCGAGCGCTGGTCGCGAGGTCGCTGAGCGAGACTGGGGCAACTGGCCCAGCATGGCGGAGGCAGACGTGGTCCGTGACGCAGTCTCTAACAACGACGTACCGTTGTTGCTAGCATTCCTTGTGTCATGCCGGGGCTACACCTCGGGCGAGGCTCGCCGAGTGGCAAGGCAAGAAGTGGACTCCTGGCTGCGGGCGCTGTTGGCAGAGGAGCGAGTCCAGCTGGCCAGGGAGATACTTGCCAACTTTGTGAGTTACCACTGACTTTATGGATTGGAAGTTCATTAATTGTTATGCACTATACTTTAGTATGAGAAGAATGGTGTATATTTATGTCAATGGGAAGTAGATTATGTATACTTCAAACATGCAGAAAAGCAGACTGTGCATGTGCAATAGCAAAATTCACTGTGTATGTTCCAAGTCGGGCATGTTCTTTTATTGAGTTTGCCACTCTTTGTCACTTGTAAGAAACAATGCACAGTTAGAGTACGCCAGTTTTTAAGATTACTGTATTAACTTTTACACAATTATTGTGAAAACAGCTTACAATAAAACCTCTTTGGGACAACCCGCAAGGGATAAACTTTTTGTAGTTTAGTGATTGGTTTGTGTTAATAAGTGTTTGCAAGAACTGTGAAGTTCCCTAAAATTATTTTTGTGGTTTTTATCTTCAAAATACCAACACCGCAGAACTTCTACAATACAAACCTGAAGGAACATAAATTTTCATAGCATATAATAATGAAGTTTTTAGTAACAGGCATTAAGAAAAATTAAAAAATTCTGTAAATTTATTGTCAGGGTGTTTAATTCCAGAATGCAAACTTTCATTTCACCAAAATGGCTTCTTTTAAATACTGAATGTGATATTTCATTGTTTTAAAGAATCATAAAAGTAAATATTTATTTCATTTCAAGGGGTAAGAAAAGCACTTTGTATTAATGAGAACTTTGTATTACCAGGGTTTGTACTGACAAGGTTTCTCTGTATTACCAGGGTTTGTATTTGCAAGGTTTCTTTGTATTAACAGGAAAGATTTAATAGGTTCCATGTCTATCAACTATCAGTTAAAGGTAAACATGTAAACACTTATTCAAGAAAAATTGATCATTTTTGTGTATTGAGTTATAATTTTTTGTATGCCAAAATGCATTGTTTTAAGTGTAGTTGTGTCTGGCTGTATTGAGGTGTCTTAATAACTTATATGAGAGTGAAAAGGACACATAAATAAATCTACATGTTTTTGACAGTCAATATGAAAAAACTACAAAATACCTAATAACCCTAGTCAGTCAACTTTATGAGCTAACATTTGCTAAGTACAGTCTGTCCCGCCACAGGTAAATGTACAAGATTTCATCAGTGATTGTTCAGAAATACGTTGCTCGAGAAAAATTTTTCCTTAGAAAGTTGGTAAAATCTATTATCTAAGGTTGCTATTTTTTTATTTTTATCTTGTGGTTTCAAGAAACTTACAATTTTAAACTTTTGCTTTTAATGTTTAATTTTGGACCATGCCTTCTTTAAATACCACGCATAGTGAGTGCTGTAGGACACAATGGTGTTGGCAGTGTTGCGACCCAGATGGAGAGCTGCATGAGATCTGTGTGAGCTCTCTGGACAGTGGAGTGCGAGACTACTTGGCTGAATATCTCTCAACTCAAGAGCTTCTCTCTGACGCAGAGTTAACAGCCTGGGTCTTCCTACGCCGCCTGGAAGTGGTCTTCCAACAGCACCGCGTCACATCTGGGCAGTTAGTACACTTACTTGCTTCTGTCTTAGAAATGTAACTTTCTTGGTTTTCTTAATATAACAGTCAGAGGTACAAGTACTTACAGATGACACTTGTAAGTAAGTACACACATACATTTTTTCTTCGGAAGCGCAGTCGCGACGTTTCGTCCATATCAAACTGGCTTCCTCGGGCGCCAAGACACGGCAAACTGCAGTCCAGTTGGTAGTGTGTGCTGTTACCAGCAAGCCTAGCAGCCGGAAGGCAAACTAAGCATGGCGGAAATTCCAAACACGGGGCAGTAATGTAGGTCAGGTTGTGATCGCTTCTTGATTTTCTTGGTGTGATTATAAAGTTTGTCGCTCAAGAGACCTACTGTATGTACCTTGTGTTTGATCTGTGTTTTATTGTGCTGCACGTGTTATATTTTACTTGAATTGTTAAATTTATTACAAATATGTTTATGAAAAGAACATACACTACAAACTATGCTTCTGTAATTTAAAAAATAAAGCACACTTATTACAGACATGATTTTGGGGTTTTCTTTTCAGTGTTGGTGTTAATTTATTAGTATTGCTAGATATTACATACTACAGTAGATATTCAATTTGATAAAAAACATTTTTTTGAGGAAGTGTAGGGAAAAATTTATATGCTGTACTACGTACGTACATACATATGTTATTGTACAGTAGTTAAATTTCCTTACGATGGTTAGCGGACACATAGTGCAGTCCACGTAGTGTTCTAACCGTGTGGTTGTTGCGTCAGTAATGGGAGACATTGTGTGTTACAGAGATCCTCCACCTTCATACACAACTGCTGTGGCAGGAACAGTGCCGGCTGGTGGTAGTCCAGGCAGCCTGGCAATACGCACAGTGGCACAGCAGTCGGAGGACTGGAGGAAGGAAGTGCTGACTGTCCTCTACTTCAACACTCTGGGTATGTTCCCCTGGTGTGCTTGCTGCTGCTACTGCATTCTGCATTGTTTTACATTCTTGCTATTGAGGCTTTTAGTCATTTAGGTGAGAAAAGGAGGTTGGGGGCAAATGCCTCCCCTGGATTTAGAATTTTAAGTGTATAAAATTAATTTTTTGTATTTTGTTATTTAAATAATGCTAACTTATGCACATAAAACTGAATTTTTATTATTAAAGTTTCTAATTTATACATGCTTAACTAATAAAAAAGATACAACAAGGTCACTTTTACCAGAAAAAAGATGTCATATTGCTCCAATTGTCTGACGAGAGAGAGTTGTGTTCGTTATCAGATGAGACGCTACTGGATGTGGTGGACAAGGAGCGTGCCTGGGTGTGCCTTCTTCGACACAACTGCACGTACTTGCTGTTGACCTGGGTCGAGCTCTGGCTTCAGGGGACAACACAGCCGAGAGAACATCTGGACGTCAGGCTGTCTACTGCCTTCAGTCGCTGGCCACTCACGCAGGAGATGATCAACAGCATTAGTTCTAGCTGCTGTACCAGGACGACCAAGGAGACTCTTCTGGACTTCCTCGCTAAGTAAGCGCTGAATAAATTTTATAGTTTTTTTTGTAATGCTTGTTTCTATGCACTACAGGTATCATGGGGGAATATAACCAGTCTGTCTCATTTTCATTGTAAAACATCAGTCTTTTTGTAGTGTCTTTCTGTCTCTCTATGGTAACCAAATCTGGGGTGACATAGGACTGGGAGCATATTTAGGGGGGAGGGGGGGCCGTCCAGGCTGAAGGCTTTCCCTCCCCCCAAAAATTGTGTTGAACATTATGTAGCCAAAGTATGGCCAGTCTCTTCAAGGAAACAGAGTTTTGTTCTATGATCCAAGTACATTTAATGTGCACTATTTGTATGTATGTTATTTTTAATGTTCTGTAACTGTAAAGAGCGACACTTTTGAGATGGCTGGTATTTTTTACAACCCATAAAATCACATAAGCCTTCCCCCCCCCTCCTCACAAAAAAAAAATATGTTTCTAAATCCACCACTGCATGCAACATTTTAAAACAATCGTTTCCATGCGTGTATATTATGTTATTTCAAACAGTAGGTTTTTATTTGGGATTTATGTACGTGTATACATAAAATGTTTTACGTAATGTTGCCACATGTGGAAACAAAAAATATTTGGAAGTGACCAAAGAGAACCTGTAATTCTTGTGGCGACCTGCCATGCATTTATGAGTTTGCTGCAGTTGGTGTAGTAGTAAACCACATTTATCTGTAATTTTTTAACCAGACGGCTTACATTTAATTATTGTATTGTATTACATTATGTTATATTATATTGTATTATAATACATTATGTTATATTGGTTGCTGTTCATGCAGGGCAGGATTGTTCACTGACACAGAGAAGCGCAACGTGTGCTCAATCCTGACACGACTGGCAAGGTGCGGTAAACTGCAAGATATTAGAATGGTTCTGAGTTCCCCAGGGTCATCCCTCAGTTATGAAGATTTTGAAGTCTTGTTGGCGAGGTTCTGCATCAAACACAAGCTGTACCATGTGGCTTTCTCTTGCCTGAGGGACAGCAAGGTAGAGGTGGAGGGAGACGGGGGTTCATGGTGGCCCCTGTGGAGGGAGTTCCGTCGTGGAGTTGGCCCAGGTCTACTGGAGGCCACCAGTCACTACGTGGGTGGGGTTCAGGGCCCCCTGGTAGCAGTTGCCGAGGCCTTGTACTCTGGAGTGCCACTAGAGGAGGTCCCTGCCGCCAGGAATGTTCCTCTTCTCGATATGGCTATTGCAACTATCCGTCCCTCCGCAGTCGTTGACGTCAACCTGTATCAGTTGCTGCGCTCATTCTGTCCCTTCAACGTGTCACGGCTGTTCTCCTGGCAGGATTTGCATACTCCCAGGTACCATTAACAAAGGAGCGTTAACTCTTTAATAATAATGTTCTGTTAATAATGTTATGTATGTATTTTAACTGCTTATTACATACAGCAAAATATATTGTAAACTAAATTTTCAAAGAATTAGAATGGTGGGATACATAAATAAAAAATACCTTATAAAATCAAAAGTTACCCGAATATGATAGAAAAGATCTAAAAAAACTGCAGTCATAGACATTTATTGTATGTCATTTCTGCATTACAGATCATTATTGTAAGATATCTCTGCACTACTGATAATTAAACAAAAACTGCAAAACACATGCTTGTAAATTTGGCAAACTTTGTACAAGGATTGCAGTTTTTTTAACTTCTCCACACTGGATTTCAAAAACTTGTTGACTTCAATTAACATGCTCATCTTTGACTTAACATACTTACACGACGACTACTACTTAATCCGAGAGTGCAACTGATGGTCCAGTTGGAAGACACCTTTACGAACTCTACGTGAATGATTTTTTGTTTGAAAATAGGTAGTTAGTTAGCTGAACTGTTCCAGCAACAGGACGGATGGGCCGCCACATTTCTCAGACCCGAGGCTGGTGTCCAGATACGGCTACAAAGACACTCTTAGCTTCCTGCACTACTTGAAGCAAGGTCGGCCAAGTTTCGCTGCAAGCATGTTCATAGCCGAGCAGTTAAAGAAGCATAGCAAATTCCCCAAGAAGGTGTAAGTTTAGTATTACCACTTACTAAATTGTTCGGACTGCCTTCTCAACATTTTTACCAGTGTATATATTAACAGGACACCATAATTAATTATGTTTGTCATTTTAAACTTAATGATTTATTAATGCTTCAAAACGTTTAAACAGATTAGTACTTTATGTAGAAGAATTAATAGGGCTTTCGTACTAATTGTACTATTGTTTTTGTCAGTGGGTATTTACTGAATAATATTCAATAATATTTTTTATTATGTACCGTGTTTTTTAAAGTGGACTTATAAGTATAAAATATTAATTTCTCCATTATAAACACTAGTAAGATGTAAAACGAAAAAAAGTAGGGTGCATGGGATACGTAGATAATAGTAAGAAATGTAGATTGGCTGTTATTGAGAAAAGTCAGACAACAGTTCTTATCATTCCTTTGCAGTGTATTTAAAATTGTCAGTGACTTAAGTGAACTAGACATGCATCAGTTATACACTGCATTCCCCATGTTTTTATATATTTTTATATATTATACGTATATATTTGTGTGTGTGTGCGTGCATGTGTGTGTGTGTATATATATATATATATTATATATATATATATATATATATATATATATATATATATATATATATATATATATATATATATATATATATATATATAAAAGTAGAAACCCCGATTTTACGAGTACCGGATTTTACGAAGTAGAGAATTTACGAGGTTCTCATCAGGAACCATCAGAAAATCTGTATTTAAAAAAAAATTAAAAATGAGAAAAAATTAAAGAAATTGCAGTTTTAACTATTTATTGCTTAACCTCGGTTTACGGTGCCAGATATTAATACAGTGCATGTTCTTGACAGTACTGCTGTAAAATTGAGGGTTTTGTTAAATCAGGGGCTCGCTAAAACGAAAACCCCGATTTTACAAGATCCTCGATTTTACGACAGTATTTTCGAGACTTATGGACTCTCGTAAAATATATATAGTGTGTGTGTGTGTGTGTGTGTGTGTGTGTATGTATATATATATATATATATATATATATATATATATATATATATATATATATATATATATATATATATATATATATATATATATATATATATATATATATATATATAGAGAGAGAGAGAGAGAGAGAGAGAGAAGTATGGTTGTTTAAAATTTCTAGCTCATTGGGAAGTTAGTTAAGAATCAATTGCATAATCTGTACAGAACAAACGGACAAGAATGTAGCATGTTGTCTAGTTTTGAGCTAGGTATTGTTACAGTTTAGTTTCATATCTTTAGCTCATTGTTACCTCTTAGCTAGTTGTCACCAAACAGAAAAATTGAGTTAATAAAATCATGTTTAAATGCACTAGTGGTACTTTCACAAGACATCTACTGTGAGATGGGTCAGTGGACCGTAAAATGCTCCGCTGTGTGTGACAGGGCTGTGGCAGGTAGCAATCTAGCCCATGGGCTGGCCTTACAACACTTCCAGGACCCGTGTGTGACTGCTGCATGCGTAGCCTTCACGGAGATGCTGGGACGCAGCTCCCAGCCTGCTAGGGTGCACCTGGCCGCGGCCAACGCCATCCTGCGGTACTTGGACAAAACAGGCTGTGGCAGCTCTCTCGCCCATCAGCAGCAGTTGGGTAAGTATCATTTCCTGCATCCTTGGCACTCCTATCTGCATGTGTGTTCTTTAAACAAATAGTTATTTTAAGAACATTGTTCACCTACCTTCTGATAATTCATCACATTTGCTTACGAAGTTCTCCATTTCAGTGACTATTTATTCCACAAATAAAATTGTAAAGTCATCAGATAGATAAATTCTATTAAAAAAAACAATAATAATAATAATACTGAAACACTGAATGTCAGTTTAGCATGTCATAGAGACAATTTAGTTCTTGTTGAGCTTGGCATCTTTACCAGTATTATTCTCGTATTTGCACCGTAAACATGTAAAATTACATCAGGTTCATAGATAGCCTTTTTTAACTGCCAGCTTTCAATTGTTCTGTTTGATCTTGCCAGGAACTCATGTGGATGATGTCTACAGTACACATAACAAAGAGAAAATTCTTGACAGTTTTTCTGTGTGCTCACCAGGGACAATTTTCTGGCGATAAAACAACAGTAATATGTGTTGGCAGGTGTGCTAATGCATAGCGTGGCACAGAAGAATGCAGCAGCATGTGCTGAGTTCCTGGGCTTGCTGGAGGTGTCGCTGCAAGATGGGGCAGGGGACCTGGGAGTAGTGGCAGCACTGCTGCACTGGCAGCCAGCCGTACAGTTTGCTAGCCTGCACCACCTTCGCTTACCCTCAGTCTTTCTGGAGCACTGTGCGAGGCACGACCAGTGGCTGCCTTTTGTGTTGTTTGTGCATGTCTACAACTACCCCACAGCCCAGGTAGCTAGCTGTTAAAGCTGTTGGACACTTTCCATCTCGTTATTTTATATTTTTGTGGTATTATGGTTATTCAGTATTACACAAAATGGGTACAACTATCACAAATGATATCTTATTTATGGTGCACATTTTGTGTGTATTAATGTGTCAGAGTCAAAACTTGACAATTCTATGTTGCTATTTTAAGAAAATATAATGACCTACCATTAGAAATTATGGTGACAATGAAAAATAAATTTACTATGTTTAGAGACATAATTGGCAAATTCAGCACATGAAAATTTTATGCGATTACATACGCTGATGATTGCCACATTTTTATAAGATTTTGATTCTTACAAGAAAAGCAAAAGGACTTTTCATGGCAAAATTACTGATGTGCCTTCTAATAGCCAATGATGCAAAAATTTCGCCTTGAAAGTTTAATCACTATATTTAATTTTTTTAAATATTAGCTACCTAAAACTTCTAAATTGTGACTGTTGAATCTAGTTATACAAAAAATTATGTGAGCAAAAAGTGTTTTACTTTGTGGAAATTGGAACTCCTTAAATTCACGTAAATATAAAATGAGTTAAGGTACTCAATCCAACACTCTACATTTTGTGACTAGTGCAGGATTCTTCTTCTCTTTTCTTTTCTTTTCTTTTCTTCTCTTCTCTTCTGTTAAGGCTTCTGCCTACCTCGGAGCGCGGCGGGAGCAAGGATAGGGTTTTACATGTTAAACTAAATTCCGTGTAACTCAGTCACCCTCTGAGGTATCGTTTACGGATAGAAACCATTTTCTGCATTGAGAAGAGGAGAATACTGCATCGTAAACGAAAATGCGAAAAGAATTTTATGAGTACGGAGTTTCGAGTGTTTAATCGGCACGAAAACACTTATATGATCATAGTTTTCAGGGTATTGATATAACTTGCTAAAAGATTCGGTAGCAGTGTGGGCCGTATCGTACTGAACAAAAAAGTCACTGGTGGCATATATGTAGGTTTGAAAGTGACTGAGATATTTAGGAATATAATTTAACCTGTAACGCCCTATCCTTGCTGCCGCCGGAGCTCTTGAGGTAGGCAGAGTCCTTAAGAATTTTAATTTTGAGAAGTGAGGAAGTGTGGAAAGCTATCAACTGAAAAACCTTTTCTATGGATAAAATATGTTTTATTTGTGTTCTGGCCAGTTGCACAGTCAGCTTATTGTGTTTTTACAGAAATCATGTGTGAGAGAAATTAAAATTGCTGTTTCCATGAAAATACAATAGTTGCATACAGCTGTGTTGTAATGTGTTTTGTCTTCTTTTTTATGCTGAACTGTAAAAATTATTACTATTATATTTATCTACTAAAATATCTATTTCTAGCTATACTTATATAATTTTAAAAAATTCAGCACGCCTACTAGAAGCATTATTTTAGGGCCCCTTATAATATGGCAAAAACAGGTTTCTTAGACTGTTCTAACAAAAAAAAGTCACCCGGATTCATAAAATGTTGAACAAAAGCATGTGTTGGCCTTTCCTACAAACTATCTGCTAATAAAATTGTAGGATCACTGCTTAAGGGCGTTCACGTGGCAAAAATTGTAAATTTTATATTTACTTGGCGTAGTGTTGGTTTTATAGACGTTACTTGGGACTACATTTTCCACTTGTAGAAATATTTTGGCTCTCATAGTTTTCCTGTAGCAGCGTGTCAAAGTCAGAATTTGCAAGTTACAGGAACATAGGTACATATAACAAAAACCAAGTGACTTACTCAATTGAATTAATTTACACTGAAATTAGATATAATGGGCACTATGCTAAAATATTTTAAAACACAGAACGGAATTCCTTTGTACTTTTTAAAAAAATCTGAAAATGACGAAAATTTACCTCGTTTATGGCAATTTTTAAAAAAAGACAAAATTACTTTGTTGTGTGTTTTTGAATCTTTTAGCATAGTGACCATTATATCTCATTTCAGTGTAAATTATTTCATTCGAGTAAGTCACTTGGTTTTTGTTATAACTATGTTCCTGTAACTTGCAAATTCTAACTTTGACATGCCGCTATGGGAAAACTATGAGAGCCAAAATATTTCTACAAGTGGAAAATGTAGTCACAAGTAACGTCTATAAAGCCAAGCAAATATAAAATTTTGAATTTTTGCCACTTGAATGCCCTTAAAAGTCCCATAGGAAAAGACTGCTACGAACGCACTGCTTGACAGTTACGTATGCTATCTTGCCGAGCATGGATGTCTGACTCATGTGGCTCCATTTCCTACCTCTCAAAAACTGAAAATTACGTCTGGTCCGCAGTCCTCTTAAAAACTAGTACGTATACTTACAATATGAAAAATTTATTATATTGTCATTTGTGAATTTACATTGTGTTTTCTTTGTTCATAGGTTACCTGTATTTTGGTCTTTATGTAGTGTGGTTTTGTACTGTAGCTCATCCTCTTCTAGGTACTTGAAACTAATTAAGCTTCAGGAAAAGTTAATTTTCTGTTGTACGTTATTCTTGTTTAATCTTTTCTCATAAAGTCCAAACAATAAACTGTGGAAATGAATTTAAACCCCAAAAAATAAAAAATAAACATTATAAATATGGTAAAATCCTATTAAATTAGCAATATGTGTAAACAATAGTGTTTCGGTTTGTAATTTGAAATTCAAATGCTCTCGATTTTCCATAGTACTTAACTCAATAATTTTACAAAGACATCAATTTCATGAATCTCTCAGTGTCACAAATATATTGATTCCACAGATGCGTACATCAGTTTCACAGATACCTCAATTTCACCAATATCTCATTTTTGCAAACATATTTAGTTTACAAAGACATTGGTTTTATGAATAGTTTTATTTAGTTTGTTGAGAAGTTAAACATAAAAATGAAAATTATGCTATGAACACTTCAGTTCTGAACCATCTCTTCCATCTTTCATTATACATGTTCTGATGTTGTAATTAGGATGAGAGAGGGAATTGTAGCTTACTTCAGGCATCTTCTGCAAAAATAAGCTTCTCGTTGTTTAACATGGAAGTACTCTTATTACATGTTCCCTG
This sequence comes from Medauroidea extradentata, assembly GCA_003012365.1. Classification (NCBI taxonomy): domain Eukaryota; kingdom Metazoa; phylum Arthropoda; class Insecta; order Phasmatodea; family Phasmatidae; genus Medauroidea; species Medauroidea extradentata. The sequence goes on from PNEQ01023145.1 coordinate 28,286, forward strand.
CTGTAGCAAGTGAAGATAAAGAGAAGTGAGTTTTGCTAGCACTTAACATTTAGATCTATAGCACTGGTGAATGCTGACATTATTTGAGCGTATTGCATGCTTCCTGCTGTAGCAAGTGAAGATATAGAAGTGAGTTTTGTCTGCACTTAACGTTTAGGTCTTTAGCTGTAGTGAATGCTATTTGCTGACGTTATGCGAGCAGGGAACTGTGCCGGAATGAGAAGGAGGGAGATGGGAGCTCCTTGAGAAAATCTGCTGTTTGGCCTGATTGTCATATACAAAATAGTGTAGCAAGAGAAAATTAAATCAAAAGACGATATACATTATTATATTTACCTTTTATCTTGAGTAACAAAAAATATCTGTCTTCCTTGCATAGTAGGTATTTGCAATGTTTTTCCTGGGCTAATAGTTGTCATATGAGTGCAGACTCTACGTGAGTACATACAGTACAGCTGTACACGGCAGTGTGATGTTGTCTTGTACGTCAGGTATTGGAGCTGACCAAGTTGTTCTCATCTGCAAGGCTGCGAGAGCACCTGTACCTGGCTCTCAGCCTGGGTGAGAGGAGACTACGCCGGCCGGACAAGCACCCCAGCAGGTCACGCCTCCAGCAGCCAGACTCACACCGCACCTACTACAGCAAAATTGGTATACGCAAGGCAGGCGATCCTGACAAGCTGGTGAGCATCTACCTGTCTTTTCTCCTGCTTAACAGCCCTGGGACATGGCTGTGTTTAGATAATTTGTTTGTATTAAACCCTTAAACTGTCATTAATTGTTCATCACCTTGCATTTAGGAGGACCAAGGTTCGATTTCTAATCCCAGCTATCCTGGTTTTAATTTTCCACAGTTCTAAAATAATTTCTTGTGAATGCTTGAATGCTTCCAAAATGTGACCGTTTAAACACTAACTCAATAAATGAAACAAATACTACTAATTAATTGGATAACTGCTCTGCTTGTTGTAAATGTTATGTGCTCAGCGTTATCATAACATTTCTTGATTGGGCAAAAGAGGTGCATGGTTATGTAGACAGTGATTTTGTTGGCGTGGAGCTGGATAAAGCATCCCTTTTCAAATTTAACGCCTACAGCAGACAAAAAAAATTTGTCCCTGTATACATACATTTTGAGAATCTTTTTAAGCATTCATAAGCAAGTATATGTGTACTGTATTTTGTAAACAGTAAAATACCAGTGCATATTGTGATTCATAGGTACTTGTCAGAAAATGTCAGCCACAACAAAAAATTATGTATTATCTTTTGATACAGCTCATTGTGGAGTGTTTAGCACTTGATACTGGTTGGAGGCAGTGAATTTTTTCCTTCTCTTTGACAATCGTTTGCTTATATAAAAAATATTGTCAGTTTCACAAAACTATAATTTTTGTAATCAGATGCTAGTGAATAGTAGGTGAAGAACTCTTGCATGTCAGTATAAGTGTAAATCTTGGCAGATATCACTAAAATCACATTACAGTACAACGTGACTGTCTGAAAATAGACAGCATTTATGAAAAAAAATAATGTAATACTAACGAGTAACATTGATAAGCTGCAAGTCTGTCTGATACTAACTTTCCATTGTTATTTATAAAAACATCTGAGAATTTAGCTACATATAAGCAGTGTCGTAATCTGTTATAAACTGTCACACATACCAGTCTTCAATGTTCGACATTCAAATGAATTTATTATTACCAGACATCACATAAACCACAAATTTTCACCTTAGAACACATCAAAGATGATATACCTGTCCTCAAGTAACACACCTAAACTATTTTCAAATAGCTTTTGAACAAAGGTAAGTTGGTAGTTGGGATTCATGAGCGTTATTCCAAGTGCTGCATATTGGTACAGTACTTTCACCAAGCATTATATGGTGGCAATAAATGTTCGAGTGCTGTACCAACATGGTCACTGCCTAGCACTTATCAGTGTGAGGAACTACTGAGCAGCCATCCTACAATACATGTTAGCAATACCGATTGAGGGAACGTGATAAGTTTTTACTACAGCATTATTGGTTTTCAATATGGAAATATTTCTGCAATATTGGTACTGTATAACTGTGTATGTATATAACTAGGCATTGCTCTTTATACTGATACTTTTCAGCGGATTGCTGTGTACGTGCACACATTTGTGGATCTGTTTGTGTGTGTGTGAGCACGGACATGCAAGTGTGGACATGCGAGAAGCGAGGAGGAGGTGTTGATACCGGCCGTACTGCGGAGTATGAGTGTAGTGCTATGTCATCACAGGTTGAACAGGGTGGTGCGAGCAGCCCTTCACAGCTCAGCAGCAGCTCTGGCGAGGACTGGGGAGGTGGAGTGGAAGGGGTAGGACCCAGGGAGCCACCACTCGAGGGTGACAACTTGTTCCTGATGCTCCTGCGTTGCCATGGCAGTGCCGACCCCTACCAGTCCCTGCTGGCAGCCTCCTACGACACACACAACCCTATCTATGCTATCTTTGCCTGCTGCTACAAGGTAAGTGGCTCTGTGACTCTTCACTGCTCATGTTGAAGACTAACCTAACTTTGGCACTGGCCACTTACACTTGGAATTTAGGATTAAGCATTTTTTACATTATTCCAAAACATCACTGTGCAAGTTAAATTCAATTTTGATTGCCAAATTTAGTGGTGTGGCACTGGTTAAACACTATAATTACTCTTTTTCGGGAGTATCCCATTTTGGTTTGATACTGCATCCAGGTAACCAGATTTCTGTATCTCGTTTCCTGAACTCACTCCAGATGTATGGTGGGATGATTATTAAACATAAGTCGTGTCTGCTTTCCTTTGTGTTCTTGTGTGTATGAGCTATTAGTGTAATTTTGTAAGATTGATGACTTTATAAAATAGGTGATTTTGTATAATTAATGCCTTTATAAAATGTATGCCTGTGTGCAGTGTATGTAAATGTTATGTCTTTGTTAAAATGAGACAGAGTAGGATTCGACGTTATAAACCAGTTATAAATCACTGTGAGAAATTTTCATAGCACTATTTTTTAAACTTTCTTTGTTGTCAGGATTTAAAAAATTATTTTGTCGGGGTTAATTTACTCAGAAATTTTTATTTACGTGTCTGTTTGTTCATAATGTCTGAATTGTATCTACTGCCTATGTTAGATTGTCCAAACACTATGAGGCTCACTTTTACTTGCTGTTGGTAGTGGCGTAACTGCTGTTTATTTCTTGTGAGCATTATGTCTAAAGTTAACTTTTTATTATTGATAAGAAAAGACAAAGGCTGCTAAGCAACTAATTACATATTACAATTTTGGATATACATGTACTTACAGAGTACTTTCAGAGTACCATGGAGCTTAATACAATAGTTACATACCGTACGTAATAGAACGACGCATAATGCACTGGAGCGCAATTTGTGACATTTTGGCAAAGGAGTCTGCTTCCTCTGGCAGAGGGTAGGTAAGTACTTGTTCGGCGAAGTCTTGTGAATAACGCTCACTGTGCATTGTATTGTCCTTTTAATTTTTATGTGTGTAATTATTAAGCTCCTCGGTACACCAATCCTTTGCCTAGAGCGACTAATTAATTCCAGAAAATGTGTGTGTAAATTGAAATCACGCAATCTGGAGAATTGTTCATATATAATATAAACAATGGATGATTTTTTATGTGCTCCAAATTGCAGAGATGTTTTTTGCTAAATGTGTCATCAAAACACTATTAAATAAACTGATCAAGGAATTTATCAGTTTATAACCTACCTAAATTACGCACATTGAATGTGATGGTTTTTCTCGGAGATGTAAACATCCAGAAAAGGATGTTGCTGGTCGGCGGCGCGCAGTTGACATTCAAAGCATGTGACTTATTCCTGCTTGTTGTTGTGCACCTCAAAATGTCACAAGATGTGCCATTATTCTTTCCCAAACACTAGTAAAAAAAATAAAAATACACACTCCTAGAAAGCTGCTTATTTTATTGACTTTTTAAAGGCCTTTGAAATTACACAGAGAATCCTTTTTTGTCCTAACACACATTTTTAATTAACATAAACACACTATTGATTCAACTTTTGCTATAAAAATTAATGAAACTCTACAACTTTGAATGGCCTAAACACTTTTCCTGACTATTGCCAGCAGATTGTTTAAAAACCTGACAAATTTATGTTAACTTCACACACTCACTTCATTCCTTGAATTACTGCAATTATTCTTTTTTTGTTCGGATCATTCAAGCAACCTAAAGTGAGACATATGTATCATACATACGTATGCCCTTCATGAGCGTCTGCTCGCTATAATACTTTCAGTTTGGTTTTGAGAGATATTGTTTTGCGTTTCTTCACTGAATCACCAGAACATGCTACCATAGCACTATGCTAGAAGGACATAATGATATCACACGGCTGCATGGTGGTTGTTTTAAAAGCCAGGCATAATGACGTCACGCCAGAATGCCATGCGCGTGTGCTGCGTCTGGACAGGGGTGTACTAACAAACGCAGCTTCTTACAAACTTTGTGTGATGAACATCGCGGGACAATTTCGAGCTAATAGAAATTTAATCTCGTCTTAACTGAAATGTTGACAGAAAAATTACTTTTGCAGTAATTAGATTCACGCAGCTTGTGGTCATGCTAAATGAATCTGTGTAACTACAGTACTTGTGTGTCGTAAATTTTAATGTGTAATTAAATTTTTTATGTAATATTCCGGGTGAGGAAAGAGTGTGTATTGAAACTTAAATACCAAACATAAGCAAATGTAAATAAGTTAAGTGAAATGTAATTACTACAGCAGAATCCCAATTTAACAAAACATCATATCTCCTCAAAATTGTGTTGCCAAATTGATGTTTCGTAAAATAATAATTTATAAAATTGGCATTCTATTTTAGAAGTTACCATATATAATATCCTAATGTAACAGATAATGCATGTCAAATGATTGAATCTATTATGAATTGGGACCTATGTATGTATTCACATTATTATCTAACAGCAGACTTGGTTCTAAATTGTGCTCATATGTCATCTGCCCATTCACCAACAGTTTATGGCATACCTCAAAGAACTCTTGTGGCCTATAAAAATTGAATGGTATCAGTGACCAATGTTACAATACAGCAGTCACACTGGTAAATTACATACATCCCTTAAGGGCTAACAGCAAGTGGTGTTGTATATTGTGCTTAGATATTAATGAAACAGCGATGTCTACAGTGTCTGTAATTAATAATGCACATTTTGCAGGTATAAAGTAATAATACAGGTTAAAATGTATAGAATAAGCATGGTGGGAATGTCATTACTTCTTTGGCTCCTCTAGTTCTTCGATGCACAACAAATCTCTAGCCAGACAGCACTCTTAATGTTTGCTGTGCAGATGTATTTTCTTACTACAGTCATCTCTCGGTTTAACGACTCTCAAGGGACTGAAAAAAATCGTCCTTAAATTGAATGAGTTCTTAAACTGAATGATGAAAGTATGTTGGGACTGTAGATGGGACCAAAAAATACAGTTGTTAAAGTGAAAGAATCTTTAAACTGGAAGACCTTAAACTGAGAGATCACTGTAGTGACTCAATGACTTGTTAGGTGTTGTCTCGTGTTAAACTGCTGGTATCAGAGGTGTTCACTGAATGATTGTACTTGCAGCCATCTGCACTGGTGTCGTGTCTCTGCACCTGGGTGAGCGTGTCCATTGGCCAGTGTCGCCAGCCGGCCACCTGGTCCTCTGGCAGTGCTGCCCAGCTGGCAGACGAGGCAGTGTGCGCAGGTCACGTCAGTACACTTGTACGCGCCTGGAGCATCTTCTTGCCAGTGAGTGCTTGTCAAAGATGTAGTGTTCCCTCAGGTTGGGTCGTAGGTTTGTCAGCTACCTTGTATTTGAGGCTGACGTAAGGGACTCCCACAAAAAAAATAAAACTAATTCATATTATCTTTAACTTCAATAAATATTTTTTCATAAATTTGTATTACATATTCAATATATTCCTGAGAACTGTGGTTGAATGTAATTTAGTAGGTCAGAATAAGTGATTTTGTGATTACATAATTTTAGAGACCATACCATTATCTGTTTCTCTATCGTACATAGTTTATTAATATTATTATTATTATTTAATGATGATTGAAAATATTGGTTCGAGCCTGATATGCTCAGCTCCAAAGATATTAATGTGTTCATACTGTATTTGGGACTGCAATGATAGTAAAAATTTTGAAATGGAAAATTTCTCTTTTACAAAGTAGGCCCTACACATTTTTATTTTTAATTATTATTGCTATGATTTAGCCACTAATAGTAAAGTTCCCATCAAACCAATTAAACACAAAGTCATTTGTTTTATTGTGATGGTGAATTGCACATTCTCTTGGTAACACAAGAACGTTTGACTCAACTGTACATCAGCACAATACCAACACAAACATAGTGAATAAGCGCAAACTTGTTACATTACTGCCACAGATTATTTTTTTCTATTAATTAACAGTGCTACCTATCAGCATCAACAGTAACTATCTTGTGGCCATTTACGAAGAGAGGAAGTGCAGACCAAATGGCGCTTAAAACCACATTAACAGGTGGTGTTGCAGTAATATACTATTTGCGTGAATCTTTTTATGCAGTTTATTGTACAAGAATTTTAAGATACTGGAAATATTATGTCCCATCCTGTGTACATACAGTATTTTATTTTAGTCACATGATACAGTAAAAGCCACCTTAACAAAGGACAGTGTGCAATCCTGCTAGGGAGATGTGTGTGCACAGTACATGGAAATCGCACTTGTCGGTACATTGATGGTCTCTTTTCATGTCTTAAACCAAACCTCTGAAGAGTATTCCTTATGTAAAGTGTTTTACGGATTCTCAAATACACTATGTGTATTTAACAAGTGTTTTGTAATAATAACTTGTGTATGCCTTGTTTGTGGGTTAGAGCAACTTTACATGTACAGTGTCTTAGTCGATATGATTTTAGTGACACATTCAGAGGAACTTTTCTTCTTCTTCTGCTCCTTGTTCTCAAGAGACCTGGTAAAACTGTTGTAAAATGCAGGGAAATGTAAAAGTAGGGAAATGTCTAATGTAGAACCAGCATATGGGATCACAAAATGTAAGTGTAAAATTTGAGAAATCATAAAATCAAGTGGTGTAAAAGAATTGGTTGTACTGTATTTTTAACCCCCAATGCAAAAAGAGGGTGTTATATGTTTGATGTTGTGATGGTACCGGCTGCCCATCACTCTTGTGTCGCAAAATATATATGTGATGCCCCACTCGGCCCCACCTCGCGGTGAGCTACCGAATGTGATTGGCACACACACACAGCTCCACGTAGCTCACGACTGAACACCAGTCGGTATGAAACACACTCTAATATCTCAGGGAAAATAGTGGGTTCGAACCCTGAATGAATAAAGAGATGCGTGCT
>PNEQ01023146.1:7726-23294 GCA_003012365.1 Medauroidea extradentata
CATCTAGTAGCCGGCAAATATTTCATGGTCGTTGGTCTACGGCGCGTTCAACAAGAGTGCACAGTTCCGACTATCTGCAGTCCCACCTGGCAACAACCCACGAGTCGCCATTGCTCACACACGATAAATGAATATATATATATATATATATATATATATATATATATATATATATATATATATATACAGGGTGGTCCTAAACTACAGGTACAAACGCAGGGAGGTGATTTCTTATGGAAGATAAAGTAGGACATATGTAGGACACTTTGTACATAAGTGTAATATTGTGGGAGTAATGAGCCGCAGAATATCGAATTTGAAAACCGTATTTATTTTAAATTATCGGAAACAGAATTATGTAAAACGACAATACTCTGAACATTGATTTGTGTTATAATAGTATTCAAACCCACATCAAATGGTGGTTGATACCTTCAGCCATTACTAAAAGAACAGGGGTGGCCACCCTCTAAGTTGACTAAACGTTTGTGCCATCAGGATAGTGGAACATTTGACGATGTTTTATTGAGTAATGCGAGCTTTGTAATATAAATGGTCCTCTAATTGCAACTGTCTAGGGCTCATAGTGTTCGTGAAAAATGCACGCGAAGCTTTGGCTGAAGCGATAGAGTACCAGGAAAGCATAGGCAATACTGCGTACATTGTGTTGGGAAGTGCTCAATTGCTCTATCCAAAATGGGCTAGAAAACATTACATACGAAAAATATCGTACAGTAACTTGTAAGGGAGATAGGCTATCTACCCTTACAAAGTGAAGTTTTACCGAAGAAAAATTAAATCTAACAGACAATAAGAAAGGTATTGTGAATGACTACATTGATCGTAAGTATTTGCACAGCCACTATTGTGGTGTACAACTTCGAGAAAAACGAGGGTGTGGTACGGTCCTAACAATGCGTGTGTAATATGTAGGTATTTTGTATTGATTTTCAAAGATGTAATACAAATGCATAATACGAGTCACCTCACGCAACATGTTTATGTGAACTATTGAGAAAAAACACAAAGTGAGGGTGCACTTTATTGCCCGCCAGGTATGCAACCTGCATTGCAAGGCTGGTCATATGACAGTTGCGCGCGCATCGTTCGCTTAGCTGTGTCACAGTTGTTCCTACTGTCTGTGTGTTAGTGGCGTAGTGTGTGGCATAGTAACATGTTATGTACTGCTGTAATGATGCTCCACAGCAGCATGATCCTACCCGCGCGCTATCAACCATACGTCATATTACCAACTGTAGCGCAGAAACGGTGCGTTTTTGGACCTATGTTCATGTAAAACTTTTTGATCCTCTACACTTGAGGATTGTTTCTCTAGAATATTGACATGGAATTTTGCAACATCCTGTGTGTATATACTATATATATACATACACATATATAAGAATAAAGGTTGACGAAGCAGGAGGGTTCTTGCTCGATACAGGTGTACATTAATATTGCAATTAAATTGTATTGTTACAAGTTGTTATTTTAGAAGCACATACGATAAGTGTAATTCTAGCAATAATCGGGCACGGTCATCAACATGGAAACACTGCCGTGTTTTATATTTATATTTGTTGTCTTGGATACATACAACGTTACATCCTTTCTGCTTTTCTGTTCTAATAGTCAGTGGCTTAACTAATAATTTAAGAGGTAAGTGGTAAATAATGATAGCTGCTTATCGCGGTAACTTGAGTACTTTTGGGGCTTGATTACTTTTCCATTTTAAGTAATTTGTAACCTCTTACCATAAAGCTTTGAATCAATTATTTCTTACTCTTTTGCTGCAAGTTTCCTTTGATAAACGTTATCCTAACTTTTAATGCTTTTGCAATAATGACGTAAAATTGTAGTTTCTTAGAGACATATAACAGCCTCAAATAATTTTTCTGTAATATTTTAAATAATGATTAATTTTGTAAGGAAAATTTCTCACCGCATTAGTTATTGTTGTTCTAATAATAAGTGAAATTTAATATGAAACTTTAACTTCGCTTTTACGGATATTTGTCCTGCAGTCGATCAACATAACGTTTCTGATAACACGAATAGTTCTTTCGCAATTGCAGCCGGCATACTACGATGGATAAACATGAAGCAACACGCAAAGACTTAGAACTGAATTTCTTTGTGACTAACCAACTTTCTTGTTTACAAATTAATTTACTACGTGCGTTAAATTTTATGGCACGGTGCGTATGGACGTTGACTTACGCAGGGCTGAAAAATATTTAATGAAACTGTAAATTAAAAAAGAAAAAAAATCATACTTTGTGTATATTCATGTTGATACTAATGTACGTCTGCCATTTGGTGCACAGTTTATTTATGAACTTTGCTGAAAAAAAAAAATGTTAAATAAATTTTTTTACGACGCATTCCAAGAGAAAGTCCGGTAAAGGCCACTAACATATAAATAGATGATTTTTCTTGTATTAACGGTGAAAGGTGACAATTAATCAAATTGAAAATATGTGCAAGCAACTTGCCTTTGTTACTGACGCAAGGGAAAAAATGTAATAATATATCTCATATTCCGTGGATAGTATGTTTCATAATTGTGGATAATTTAGAAAGGGAGAATCTTATGAGAGATTCTCGAAACCGTCAGTTTCAACGAACTCAGTACGTTTCAACGACTGTTACATCGAATCACGACATCGGTGTTCAAATTAATGCTATCCTTTTAGAGACTCAGAGAATGTGGTTTGGATGAGACGAAAGGGAGTAATTGCACGGTACAGTTTGTAATAGGCTGAAGACGAACACAAAAGGAAAATATATCTCCTTTGTCTTTTGGCGTTCTAAAAGATGCGTACTTCTTACACGGAATTCTAAAACACATTCATCTCGCGAACAACATTGTCCTGTAAATGAGGCAAAGCACTTGGGAAATTACTTACGACAGAACATGGTTGCAGACATAGCTAAGCATTTCATTTTACTGGACAATTTAATTAATATATTAATTATCTTATTATCTAATATTTCTTTACTTACAATTTTAAAAGTATGTATTGTACTTCTTGGAGTTCAAAAAAGAAGATTGGAATTTAAGGGAAGAATTAAGAGTTTTATAATATTAAAAATAAGGAGTTTCCAGCATACAAATAGGCCTACTTTCCTCAAAGTGGGTGCAAATTAACCTTGAAAGTCAAAATCACAAAATCGTTTATGTAATCTAAGAATTTAAAATGATAAAATTTATTTAGAGATAAGATAAACGAAATATACTAAATGTAAGCTTGCTAAGTAATATGCGAGTAACCAGTTTATTATATTGGGGTAAAATTTCTTCTATGATGTTTTTCTATCATCAAGATAAAAATATAGCCGCCATTTTCAAAAAACTACAGGAAAATGAACGAAATAAACAAAAGATATGTCAGGTTTGCATGTTGTATGCGTGTACTAAGATTGATGAAATAATGAAAAATATATGTATCCTAAGTTATTTATTAGCTAGTATAATAAAAATATAAAGATGGCCGGCATTTTGAAAATATGCACACAGGATAAATGAAATACACAAAGGCAAAGCAAGCTTTGTCGTAGTATTTGTTTACCCAGTTTTACTAATTTCTGAAAAATACTTACCAAGATATGTAGTACTATGCTAAGTTATAAAAATGACCACCATTTTGAAATATGAAAACAGGCAAAAGGAAATACACATCCGTAAAGTAAGCTTGGTATGTACTGTATGTGTACAAAATTTGGTGGAGTTCTGAAAAATATTTCCTAAGGTTTGTGATACAATGCTGAAAATATATGTAAGTGGTTGCTTTATTGAAAATATGATCTCAGGATAAATAAACTACAGAAAAGTCAAGTTAGTTTTCTATGTAGTATATGTGTACCAAGTTTGGTGAAGTTCTGATAAATATTTCCTAAGATATGTGATACTATGCTAAAATTATAAAAATGGCCACCATTTTAAAGATATGAACACAGCATGAACTAAATAGACAATATTCAAGTCGCTTTGTATGCAGTATATATGTACCAACTTTGGTGACGTTCTGATAAATATATCCTAAGATATGTGATACTATGCTAAAAATATATGAATGCCCGCCATTTTGAAAAAAAATCACACAGTATGACCGAAATACACAGTAGTGACTTTCTGATAAATAGGTATATCCTTAGATATGTGATACTGTAATAAAATTATAAAAATGGCCGCCATTTTGAAAATATGACCACAGCATTAACTAAATAGACAATATTCAAGTCAGCTTTGCATGAACTATACGTGTACCAAGTTTGACGAAATTCTAAAGTATGGTTCCTCAGATATCCAGTTCATCCAAAAAATTTAAAATGGCGGTAATTTTGAAAATACGAACATGGTGTAAACGAAATATATAAAAGTCAAGTCAGGTTACAAAGTACTAGGCTATACGTGTACAAAGTTTGATGATAATCGGTCTACTGGTTCAAAAGTTTTTATGGGACACACACACACACCTACACTCACACATTCATAGACACACACAGAATGGTGATCTCACAAGCCTACTTTTTCCTTCGGGAAGTAAGCTACACACGAATCTAGTAAAGTAATGCATGTGCCAGAAAAGCAAAAATTTTTAAATATATACAAAAAATAAGTTTTTTAATCGCTATGTGTAAATCTAAAGCAAAAAAGTATTTTGTTTTTAATATTTTGGAAGTATTTACTATTTTAAATTCTTCCCCTTCTATAAAACTCTTCCACATTTGTATTCTTACTGAAAACATTTGGATAAATTAAGTTTTTAAGGTTCACATACACGTTTTTCGCTATGATGGTAAAAAGTATCTTTAGCAAAATTCAATTCACCTAACACACTTATTTTTATCAATTACATAACTGTAACAGTCGAAACAGAAACGTAATCATAGAAAAACCCAAAAGCAACCAAACTGCATGGTTGTCTACAAGAATCACTTTGTATATTGCTGTATACCATAATTAAACGTAACCGAATTTCTACCTGCCAAACAGCTTCATAAAACTTTTATAAATCAGTATTTGTAATTTTTGCCAGCATCGAAAACTTATTAATTATATGTTGGTATTTAAATTTAAATAACGGTAACATTTTACTTCTGAAATCCATAACTTAGTTGGGAATAAGAGCTGATATGCTAACATAATGGCAACGTCTTCACGTATAATTAATCGAAACTGTAAAGTAAACTACGAAATTACTTTAAATATTTAACAGAGAAAAACCTTTACCCAAGATCGTGAAGATTTAATTAATTAAAATTATTGAGCTATGAATAAGGAAAGCTACTTCTTTCACTTTATAAAGAGCGCAAGACAATTTGTATATACGTTTGGATAAACGATACACGAGATTTGTGAAATTTTATTATGTGTGGTGGTGCAACGTGAAAATATTTGTATTTATTATTTTTAAAATTACTTATTCCTATATTCGTTCATATTCATTCACATTTTTATACAACTTATTTCTCTGACTGTAGGTACTCTAATCTGGAAATGTGCCACAAAAATAATTGGGTGATGAAGTGGTGGTGATAAATGACCGCATTTACAATGGTAAGCAATCGATTGAAATGCACTACATATTTGTGTTTCAGACAATACCTTACACTTGAAAAACAAATTTTCATGGAAGACAACAACATTATTGGCGTGAACTATGAATTTCATTTAAAACAAATAGTTCTGTAAACTCTCTTCAGATTAGGAGAGCAGCGATGTTGGTTACTGAAGTTATATTCAATTGAAAACTTTGGTGTCATAGCGTAAACATAATTTTATAGTTATACACTATAATAATACCATATAATCGTCATAAACCTATTTGGATACCTACAATTATTTTTATTTGTAATATAACGCTATTATTTAAATCTAAAATGTAAAAAATGTATGTGTTGTGTATCGAAAATGTGTGATAGAGTGGAATGTTGTGGACTGTGTATCAAACATTTTTGATAAAGAGGAATTAAACGTGACAACACCTTAACTGTACGGTTAACAAAGATGAGATATTAATGTGTCTTTTTATTTTGTTAGATGATAAAATAGAAAATAGTTTGATGTAATGGTTAATGTAACTACTTGTGTTAACAGTAGTATATTTCCACTCACAGGTAAAATTAAATTCTTAAAATTGAACTGTTTTTTTTTTTCAACAGGACAGCTGCGAAAATTTTTAGTGTGTCTACAGAAATCTAAAGCTGAAATAAATAAACAGACTACGATGATGTTTATGTGTTGGTTTGGTATTGTTATCATTGTACATATTGTGCTATTGCTCTTTTTCTTTTTGTAATACATAAAAGTGTTTTGTTCTAAACTGTACTAGAGAAATTAAAAATAAATAAATAAACAGACTATTAACTGAATTAAGTTTTACAGGTTGTTCCTGAAGATCATGTATTTTAAATTCAGCGTCTTTATTAGTCAAGTTTTCGGAATTAAAATCAGAAGAAATCTATATTGTATAGTTTAAAAATTTAATGTGATTTGCAATATGAAATTAGTTTTCAGAGGAGAAATATTTGTAGTTTTTAAGCAGACATTTCTCTATACGTGTGAAACTTTTTAGGTTTAATTTTAAGTCTGCTTGTTAATAAAAAAAAAACTCCAGCTAATTTACGCCAACTCTTACCTTATTTCACACTTGCTTGCAAAAAAAGGAAAAAGTATATTTAAATAATGTTACTGCTAATATCGGAATGATATTTTGACGAATCCAGTCATAATTTCATATTACTTCTAAAATGATCTACTACTGATTTACAGCTTCATAATAAACACATGTAAAACAACTGATACGCTGAGAACTAACGTTGTCTAGGACATTGATAACGTTATTGTTAAACGATTATTTTCAATGAGGGATACATTTCCACATAAGGAATTCCGACAATCAGTGGCAAATAACTATACAGACAGACAAATGAAACTATAACAAACAGAAAACAAAACTCAGGAAACGAAAATGAAAACAAACTGCTGCTTGCAGACGACACAACAGACACACAGACACATTGAGGAATGCGAAGGAATACAAATTACCCAATAACTGCAGACAGTAAAGAAATAATAAGAACACAAATAATTTCTTAGGCCGTATTCTCTGGTTTCTTGCAACACACAATTTGCTGCAATAACGCATGTTCAAAAATTTAACTTTAATTAATAACAGTTGTTTACATTGGATAAGAAATTGCACGTGTCCTTGCTGCAAAACTGTTACACGCTTGACTCGCTTTCTGCAGCTCCCGACTCCGGCCCTTCAAAATTTTGGTTTCTTTAGTTATACGCAGTCACTCCGTCCAAATGCTTAAATGGTTCTGTGTTAAAGGAAAGGGCCTGTTCATCTCACACTCATGGCTGTGTCGTGTTGTGTCACACCGTCTCTAAATAGCCTCGCTGTTTATGAGACATAAAGCCAACTTACGTTACATCCTATTTTCTGCAAACTCAAATTTCGTGTCATGAAACAATTTCAAAGGCCATTTGAAGATGTTCATAAATGCAGTATCTTCCGTTTATAATATTTCCCATTTATAATACTGCCGGAACGTTCAAATTCGGATCATAATTTGTAAACGTTCTCATTACCACTAATTTCTCATAAGTGTATGACATTATTATATGTGTTTCTGGTCGACGTTGCAAAGTATGAAGTGATGTATTTTAACCTAGGGTGCGGATTCAATCCATAGGCTAGAAACCATAAATTTTAATTTTTTATTGCTTTACGAAATAACTCCAAGCGAACTGTAGGTATGTTTCTTATTACAGGACACATTCAATTTCTTCTGCAATTCAATTATGTCCCCACTGCTACTGTCTCTAATCACCCCGCTGTCGACGAGAAGTTAAGCGCCATCTATCTTCCTATGTGACTCTTTTGATTTTTTTTTGTGTTTATAATTTAGATTTTTAAAGACTTTTAACTCCTATTATACTTTGGGGCAATTCAAAGCACATCTGAACGTGTAAAAACTCGATTTGGGAAATATACATTTATTACATCTAAGAAAAATAGGTTTATCATTTAACGTATGTTACTGAATATATACTATCTAAAACAATTTACTTAGATAATACAATGTTAACATAGTGCCAATATTTTCAACACTTCAACGTGGTGCCCAAAATTTAAAGAAAATGATAAGTGTGATACAACAAAATCATCATTGCAATCGTTATTCTCATCTTACGCTTAAACATCATTGAAAAACTAGTTTTACAATAGTAAACTTATAAAATAAAGCTGCTCAGAGCTAATTTATTACTGTAGGTGGTTCTGTAAACATTTTCTTTGGAATGCGTTTTTATGACAACGAGCGAAACTGGAATACTGACAAACCTTGATTAAGTATGATATTTCCCATTTTCTTCCAATAATATAATCTGGTTGGTTTGTGGACATACGCCGTTGCTCATGTTTTGCTGATCCAACTAGTGTTGAATGACAAAATACAAAGAATAACAAAAAACAGATACAAAACGCACACAAAAATTGCAGAAAAAAATACTTCCAGGGGAATTACGTCAGTAATTTTTGTTTATTGTCTATTTGCAACGGTTATGTAACTTGGGAATCTGGTTCTAAAATTGTGTCTGTCTTTTGTGTCTGAGTGTTGTGTCGATATTTGACTGAATTGTCAGCAGAATTATTTGCTGTCACACATAAAAAACCTGACAGAATTCCTCAAGAATTATTTTTTTCCTTCTATTTTTGTGTGTGTTTTGTATCTGTTTTTTTTTTGTTCTTTGTATTTTGTCATTCAACACAAGTTAGATCAGCAAAACATGAGCAATGGCGTATGTCCACAAACCAATAAATTCTAATTGTTAAACTCCCATTGAAACAATCATTGACAAATATTATATAATCTTAGATAGATGAAGTGCTAATATTAAAAGATTATATTTGCTCTGTAAAATTTAGTTACTTCTCTGTGTTTAACATATTATTCTAGAAACTACTCTGTAAACTTTAATATTACATTCATGGTGAGATGCAAAATATCTATTTAAACAGATAAATAATTATTTTTTAGAACAGTGGACGAAGGCTACAGGCGCTGATGAAAGTTGAAATGTCTCGGGAATGCTCGGTAATCTTCGATCTGGTAGGAGTTTTTTCCTCTTGTTCCTTCAAATGTTTCTTTTTTGCCATACAAAACCTCTAAACTTTCACCAGAACTGAACCCTATTTAAATACGTACGCCATTGTGAGGTGCAGAAAACCCTGCGGTAAAAATAGCCTAAATAAAAAAAATCAAGTTTTAGATGTTATCATCAAATATGTAAGCCCTACTATTCCGGGATGGAATACAGACGTATCAAGACATGTAAAACAGAAGCAAAAAATTTAGAACGAAAATAATAACACATAATAATTCAGGAAAGTAGTATAAATGTATCCAGGAAACAGGGGGAAAAAAAACGAAAGACGAACAGTAAAAAAAAAAAAAAATCGGATGCAAACATTTGTACAAAGATAACGATGTTATTAATCATGACCGGTGACTCGAATGGATGTAAACCCAGACGACAGAGCGAAGAAAAACAGATGAAAAGCTGCTAGCTTCCTTCGACGACCACAGATGCGATGTTTTGAAACTGAGATGTGTTTTCGTCCCTAGGCACATGTACAGAATAGAAAAAACAAGGGTCTTAATATAGGAAACATGCCTACTTATTGCTCAGCCAATGGCAGTGCAGCTGCCTGCTTGCTTTGTTCTCATCTATTCGAGTCTCTGAACATTTATATTGTCTTCGTTAATTTTTTTTTAAGTTTATACACCCGATAGTTTTATCTTATTGTTATTCTTTCGTTTTTTTTTGTCGTCCTCGGTACATCGGTTGTATTTCCTTTCCGGAATTATTTTCTGTTGATCTTTGTTTTAATATGTTGGTTTTTGTGTCGTCTTCCTGTATACGTCTATAGTCCTTTTAGAAATTCAACATATGTTTGTTTAGCACAGCTAAAATTGACCATTTTTTTTCCTTTTTTATTTTAGAGTTTTCTGCAACTCGACAACATACGCCCGCAACAGTGTTCGTTTGTATGGCGGTTCAAGTTTAAATATTTACCCATTGCAGGAATCGTTCAAAGATTACAAGCTTTTCCTTAATATCGTCAAAAATGTTCCAAGTTTCCTTCTGAGCACATAAAAATTTATATTTTCCATGTACCAAACATGCTAAAGGCTGATTGTCTTTTCAAAATGCCTGAAATACGTAGTTTTGTGTGACAATCTTGGACTATGCGCTGCTATAACTTCAATAATTATATTTTTTTTTATTAGTATCATCTTACTGTCGATATATTTATATTAGTGGCATAATATATTTTACCACTAGGTGTTCATTAAGGTTAATGTGCATTGAATATAATGTACTCTTTGTCAGGACTATATTGTTTAACCACAATTTCATTTATTTTACATCCAGTTGTGTATGTATGAAGGTATGGCAATTCTCATATTGTGTTGAGTTATCACCTTGAAAAGATCAACAATTGACTTTTAACTGTATATTGACTTATATTGTTATTCATTATTGTTTGTAATGGCTTTTGTTTCCGCGAAAATTGTGAACTAATGTCCAATATGTTTGCAATTTTGTGACTGGCTTCGGAAATGAAAATGAAAATTAAAAAAAAAAAAAAATTAAATGTTTGTGATTTACGTACTATTTTGACTTTACTTGCAAGCCTCACAAGGTCCTTTCGGTTTGTTGCTCCTCCCATATATATTACATAGACATGCTTCATATACTTACTATCTTAAATATACAAGTAGTCACTATATTCTTAATAACTATTACAGTATAACAGAGCATCAATTTTAATTCTGGGCGACTGGAACATAGTGAGTGAGATTTGTGCCTTGGTGCGAACGGCCAATTAGGTCGAATCTTGCTCTCTTACCCTAGCCTCTTCGCCTCTACGCGTGAATGGTCAACTTCAGTCTGCATGCCTTGCGAAGACTACTTTCAAGACCACATTCTTTTCGATATGAAAAACACGGAGGACTTTGTACCGACAGAATAAGTATACATTATTACTAGAGACTAGAGTTCACTGACGTGTAGGCTAGCCTCCAAGAACATGTTTGTATTCAAGCAGACATTATCTGCTCACTGGCTACTCTATGGCGCAGTGTCATGGGCCAGCATTTAGTTGCTTCTGTACTATTGGCTAAGCGACTTCCAGGAAGTGTCAAACAAGTCACGGGCCAATTGCGAAAGTGGCACGAACTTACAGTTGCTGGAATTGTAGCTTGGAGCCAAAAGAAGACGCGCATTTTTCAGGTATATAATTATTTCTCAAGGGCCTTTCTTAAGAAAAAAGTTCCGTAGATAAATATCATTTTATCTCCCTCGTATAAAATTAATAAGTTTTGAACGTGGGAATAAGTGTATTTTCTAAACTAAACATTTAATTCGCTTACATATATGTATACAATTCAGAGGTATGGGTCCTCTTAAACTGAAATTTGGTCTTACTTATTGGATTTCATCACAAGCAATGCCAGGCATAATTTAAGAATATTTCGTGATTTGAATAATTATTTTTCCCCGAGTGACGTAAAATTATAATTTATTTCAAAAACGGATACATAAATTGTTTTAATTGTTATTTAACGAAATAAACAGAAACGACTGCATACATTTGCACTGACACTTTACATTTGTAGCGAAAATAACTAATGATAGTTATAATTTCGAGATTTCAGTGTATTCGTCGTTATCTTAACAGCAAATTATTTTAATAAAGTAAGTCAAAAGTCTACGTAAACGAGAGTACCCTACCAGTGAAAATCTGATAGTAAACTTTTAACTCTAATTTAAAGCTAAGCATGTTATTAATACAAAAATTTAGCATTTAATAATTTACTAGCCTCAGAAAGTTTAATTATGAAGAGGAAAATATAAATATATTTTGTGCGCCTTCCGCTCACCGAAAATATAGACAAAATTAAATAAGCTGTTTAAAGAAGCATAACACTCGCATGTAGAACAAATACAATCCCTCAGACGTGAATCCCTGCTCTTCATTCCACGAGTGCAGGCGAGTGTAAGCAGAATGCCTCGCTAAAAACTACAGGACATAGAGCGGAAGTGGAAAAGGATAAAGCGATAAATTTGTTTGGCCATTTGCCGCAAGAAAACGTTGCTGACTTCTCTGCTGCAAAAAACTCCGGGCCTATACGTTACGGAGTGTTAAGAGAATGAGAAACAGGTCAATAGTGAAGGCCTTTTTGTCACTCTATGTGTCACACCCACGTATCTTGGACACTTCGTCTGATATTATTACGCTAGCCACTGTCGAGAACACGCACATATAACCAAAACATGT
This sequence comes from Medauroidea extradentata, assembly GCA_003012365.1. Classification (NCBI taxonomy): domain Eukaryota; kingdom Metazoa; phylum Arthropoda; class Insecta; order Phasmatodea; family Phasmatidae; genus Medauroidea; species Medauroidea extradentata. Next base: position 20,089 of record PNEQ01023146.1, read on the forward strand.
CTATCTGATCTCTGAGTCTGTTGTAAATGCGATATAATAATTGTAACTGTTAAAGCGATTTGCCAATGGAAATCACTGACGCCAGGTTGGCAGCATGCGTTCAAAAGCGATGTGGTAATTTGTATAAAAACTACATTTGTCTTAATTGTCGCCGCGATTTTAGGCCTCAGTGAGTTATCGGATGCCCATTTATATTAAGCAGAACATTGACGAGGTTTAAGTAAAACTGTGAATAAGCGTTAATTTAATCCGTTTTTTGAAAAACAATACATGCCAATTTTTAACAAAATGAGTTATTGGTTTTAGACTCTTTACAGAGGTAAATACACCTATTGTTAAACCACATTAAACGTCTTTCACGGTGCAGCTAGGCATTGAAATATGAGTTCATTTGAGAAACACAATGATTCATTGTCTATCTCTGCACAAAATTGTAATGGACTTATGTTGTTTCTCAAATGAGTGATTCAATTTTGGTGTAATTGTGCGATTTATCAGACATTAAATTTAAAAAAAAAAATTGCAGTTAACTGTCTTCACCAAAGCACTGATGTGTAGTTGGCTAACACAAGATCATATGCTAGATTCAATTGATCGTTTAAAACATACATTAGTCAATGCAATACATAACACTCTCATATGTATTCCCTTGTTGCTGACCGCGATTAAACACTGCTGATTTATGATTAGAAAAAATAAAGAAGTTCTAAACGCAAATATACTTCACACAAAGACCGTGTTGTGATTTTCGTTGGAAATAATCAGCTTTTACAGTCGACTGTCTATTCCCGTAAAAAATAATTACAGAGTATTTACATGACCAAGGCCACTGAGGATATCCGTGTTTACACTGCACGAGCTCCATCATATTCCATGAAAAATGTTCAAATGCGACATTCATCACAAGATAGAGGTCGTTGTTGGCGGAGTGTCTAGAGCACTCGCCTCCCACCACGGTGATCCGGGTTTGATTCTCGGTGAGAACGATCCCCAGATTTTAGTATGTGGGAATCGCGCAGAATAATGCTGCTGTTCGGCTGGTTTTCTCTGGGATCCTCCGTTTCCTATGCCCCTCCTCTTATGGTGTTTCTCCATTGTAGAACCACATTCCACGTCACACTTCAGAGCAAACATATGTCTACGGCTGTCCAATAATAAGCCTACTCTTAAGAATTCTCCTCATACTATATTTTATTAAAGTATCTCTAGTTATCACAGTTTGCATTTACGTTATGCTTACCTTTGAAAGCACTGAGATTTCATGCTACGTGTATGATTGGATCTGCAGACAATAGCGGTATTATTGGCTCAGTCAAATGGGGTAACAGCTATATATACTATTAAAAGCCAGTAATCTTTTGAATAATTGTACTTACGTTGAAACTTTTGAATATATATCCCAGTATATAAATTCGAAGGTTGAAACCAAGCAAAGAGTTTACTTTTGCCGCTATAAACCATAATATTTTAGTATGGCACTATATTGAATGCATATATAACTTATCAACACATTTTACTCATCTATTCACGTTGGAAATAGTGCCCTCTCGGCATTAAATACTCTATCAGCCAATCCCACTTGTAAACGTAGCAAGATATATGCTAAACTCGTCCGAATTGCCAGTCTTGCACTAAATCCCGTATGAAAAGTTTAAGTGGAAGTATATTATCACATGTGATTAGACGTTAATTCTTTTTTTGTTCAAGGCTCTGCTAGTTGCATTGGATGAAGGATTCTATTTACCGTTGCCAGCTGGTCATATGTTCGGCTGTGAATCTCGACCAAAGAGGTATTAGAAAAATCATAGTTGAGCCGTGTGAAGAAATTTTTTTGCGAGGCATAAAGCAGTAATTAACTCATACTAAAAAAAACGTGAAACATAAATAATATAGCTACCAAGAAACAACTATAATTGCGTAGCTACTATTTTAAACTGCGCTAGAGTTACGCGTACTCGCTTTTCGGATCGGCTGCCTTGAATGTTTACAAACTTTGTTATATTCTTCGTAAAGAAGTTATCTTATAAAGTAAAAATAAAATTGCAATTTTTTACTAAATACTTACGTAAGCATCACTCTGACGCGTACAACGCCTCAATATCTCCACTGGTTAGATAGATAAAATAGGTTGATGGAAAACCAATTTTGTGCTTTTTCATCCTTTTGGGTGTCGGATTTCGAAATATTTAAATTCCACACCCAAGATATTTGTTTAAGTATCGAATTGAAGTGCAAATCAGCACGGTAGCCCATTCAGTTGAATAAAAATAGATCATTCTTTAAAAAACACATATGACCTCTGAACAGTACTGAGGGTTCGAATTTCGTAAAATCTTAAAACTGTTTTGCGATAATTTCTGTAACTATCATCCTGAAGCCAAAATTAAATGTATATCTGGACATGTTCGATAGATATCGAGGATTTATCTAAAAGACGTCACAGGTATTTTTCCTCCTAAGAGAGTGAAGTTCGAAAAACCCTTGAATCACATTTTAGAATACTCTATTGGTGTCTCATGGACGTGAAAAACACGGGAATAGCACGTTGGGTTCAAGATATATCGATGATTAATTAAATACACATTACATAATTCTCCCTCCTTTTTTTTCACGTCCATAGGTGGGGAATTTCGAAAATTTGTGAAATTACTTTTCAGGTATTTGAGTAAACATCATTATTAAACAAAAATCAAGTTGCTATATAAAAAATCCATGTGGTCGATATATATCGGTTGTGAATCGAAAACACATTTTACCCTTTCTTTGCATCTTTAGGGCCGGATTCGGAAAATACATATTTAAATTATATATATAAGCATCAATATAAAGCAAAGAGTACTTAGATATCTCGATTGGTTCGATAGTTATAGAGGAATAATTGAAAACATATTTCACGTATTTTCACCCCCTTGAATTATCGAATTTCGAAACGTCTTTGAGTCTATGTTAGTCATTTGTACACCTAACTAATTGAAGTAAAATCCACAACGACAGTCAGTTAAACCACTGAAGTGCGGAGAGTAGTATACGTAACTTCACCTCTCTCACACATACACCAGACATGAGCTTATTGGGCTCGCAATACTATAACGAGAAATGTCAGTCCTTGCCCAGTCTACAAAATTATAATATTTCTAAGAAACAAAGTAGTACATGGAAGTTTACTTTCAGGAACTTTATATTGTTTAAATTTCATACAGTAGTCA
>PNEQ01023147.1:0-23196 GCA_003012365.1 Medauroidea extradentata
ATTTCAGTAGTGCTCAAGCTTGATGAAGATGGATGTGAACACTCTTGATTGTCACTTGGGTCATCTGCTGTCTCGTCTGGTTGGTGAGATGAAGTTGAGGGTGAACACAATTTTTTAATGACGAGGTGTTTGTGTTGTGTGTTCAGATGTTTCTTGAGGTTAGATGTGCTTTTTGAAACACCTCGTGAAATTCGTGCACTACAGTGATGGCAAATTGCATATTTGAGATCGTTAATGTCTAAATTGAAATGATTCCACACGTCGGACATGTTTAACATTTATCACGGTGCACAATTTAATTTGTTCATGCATCAAAATAAACTAGAAAACATGTTTGGCGCAAAACGAGAAAAAAAAAAACACAAAGCGGTGATGCCAATACGGGAATAATTGCCGTTTCCGTCCCAACCTCTGGCTCACCTAATTTATTATATATTACGAGTTATTAAATTATAGGTAGATAAAATTGAAACTTTTCCCGTGTCATATTACAACTATTTGCTTGCAGGAAAGGATACGTATATTTCATATTCTACAAGCTTACTAATGTTTATAACGTAAATCTTCATTATTCGTCTGGCTGTACAAGCTGTATCGAGGCCATCAGTAGTGTGTTTACATAACGGCAATGGCTGTATTTCGACGCAACATCAGGTCTACGCGTTGCGAATTGTAATAACCTATATTTTATTTAAATTAGTAATATGTGTACGTAAATGCACAAACGTTGCTATTTCAATTTTTGTGTAACAGCATAAAGCTTAAAAATAAAATACACGTAGATATTCACACGTATCGGCAAAATAATATAACAAACTTGTTTATTTTGCGTCACTGAACATACAGCAAGGCGGTTAATAAGTGTTTTGGTTATTTTATTATTTTAAGTACCGTTATCGCCGCGTAAGATTCAGACATTATTTCGTACCAAAAATAATTGTCAACAAAGATTGCCGTTAAATTTTTCTCCGAGTGCATAATTAATTTTCGTAAGTTAAAATGGGAAAACATTGGACGATAATATTGTGCAATTTTGTTACTGTATGGGCGCCACGAAACATTATGCTGGTAACATCAGGAAGGTTTTGGACTGTATCTAGCGCCGAAATAAACGACTTTATTACAATGTGAAACTACCTAGGAAAAAAGGTAAGCTATGAACGGTGCATTGGATCGTAGGTCAAATCACGCCGGTTCCGGTTCTGGTTCGGTTCCTTCATGAACCGGCGGTTTCAAGGAACCGAGGAACCGATCGTCCCATCACTAATTTTAACGCAAATTAAGTTTACAGTACTCAAGTGAAAATACAAAGGCACTTAAAAACAAATGGGCTGCAACAAAGTCAACTTAAATAGCTCAGTTTACAGTTTGTTCACAAGATGTCTTGATGCTTACTAAAATTACTAAATATGTTAGAAGAAATTCAATTATTGCCTCATTTCAAGATGGCTCAAAAATATACTGTTTTTATTGGCCCAAGCACTATCCCTGTAGTGCTCTAACAAATTACGATGGTGACATTGTAGTATCTGCCGTGATATTTAAAATTTCAAAGGTTCAGGGAGAAAGAAAGACAAATTGCTAAAACACTAGCTTTAAACAATGCCTCTCAGGCTCAGAGATATAAACATACCTAAGCAAGGTGGAAAAAATCCTCTTCTAAGACCAGTACTCAATAAAAACCATAATCAATTGAATTAAAATATACGTAAAATATTGTGAGAGATTTGCTAACACAGAAAATAAAATAAAAATAAAATAAATAGTTATTGCAATCAGGTTGGGGTTAAAATTAATAAATATTAAAATACATGACTTACTTAATATCAATTAAAGTTCATATACACAAATATTACTTTGAAGTGTCTACTGAAATGAAATAACAAAATAAATAATTAACACAAAATATACTGTAATAGGTAATTATAGTATTACAGTGTTCACTTGATAATTTGAATGGTTCTGAGTAGAAACTTGTTGCAGGTGTAAAGGCTGTATTGTATTATCACCAATATATGAAGCTACCAATGATCTGTGTGGTGAAAAGTATGCCACCTTTTCATTGTTATCCCTATTTTAAATGGGATTAACGATCTACTTGAAATGTTCATCTCAAGAGCAGATGCAGGAAGTGGCATACATTTTGCACGTAATTTGCTCAAGACAATGCTAGCATGTTTTCCTGACTACAAGTTATGTGATGAATATGTGCTGTCAATGATTGTTAATCCATGATACAAAGCACTTTTATTACACTAGCATAAAAAGCAAAAGAGACCACAATCTCTTAAACTGTTCATAGAGTCTGATAATGCAAGCTTAGTGAACAACCCAAGAGAGCCAAAAATACCAGTATCAGTGAACCACAAACATCATCACCGCAGTTATCAGTTTGGAGCAAGTTTGACGTAGCAACACAATAAGTGGCATCAAATGAGTAAATACCACACAACAGCATGGATGACAGATCTTACGTTATCTCAACAAGACTGTCATCAGCACACATACAGACCCCTATGAGTGGTGGAAGACAAATTATTTTCATTTTAGGCACATTTCAGCAGTTGCAAGAAGGTTGCTATAAATTCCTTCAACTTCTGTGCCGAGTGAACGGTTGTTTTCCACAGCTGGTAACATTGTAACTTCTCGGAGGAAAAATCTTTGCCCTGAACTTGTAGAGAAGTTGACATTTTTACATGACAATCTGTGGGAAGTTAACATTTTGCATTGCAATCACCATTTTGCTTATCATGCTTTCATTGTCTTTATAGTCAAAATGCGGCAGAATAATAAATGCCGGCCTACATAGATAAAAGCTTTGTCAGTAACTTTCCACATACATATAACTGTAAAATGGGCTGGAAATAGGCCGCCATATGACATGACTATTTTTAAATAATATTGCAGTAGGTAATATCTTAGCAGTCTGAAACATTTACTGTCAACGAAACCAGGCCTAAAAAAAAAATCTAGTACAGAACTGCAAAGAAAATATTTTTTATTCGCTTGAAGGTGAAATTATGTAATACTAATAAGTTATGCTTACTGCTAAGTAATAACAATACCATATTTCTTAATTGCAATGGTTTTTTGTTCATATAAAATACGCTTAGAATGGTGTGTCTTTTTTTCCCATTAAACTTTAAATAAAAAATTTAGATGTTGCTTAGAATAGAGGTAATACAGTACAGTATGTATTTAATTATATAAACATGAACATTTTATTTTACAATATGCTTGTGTTAATTTGGCAACAAACAAGCTATTAGTGATAAGAAACATTTTGAAAACTTCTTTTTTATGAAGAAAACTTGTCATTTTGAAATACGTCCGAACTGTCACACACAAAAAAAAAACCCAGTTGCAAAACTGGGGCTATACTGGATAAAAATACTCTCCTGAGCACAGTACAAACATAGTTGCAATTGCACAGGCTATTACACCACCATAATAACACCTGAACCAGTTTGACAAATTAAGAACTTTAGTTACGGACACAAAAAAAACCATAATCCCTGTTACACAGACAGTTCTGTACACACCTTAAGAAGATCGGGAGATGCGTAGTAGACCATACGTAGTAATGCTCGCAAACATTTGCAGCGTACCGCAGGACCAGCTGATGAGCTGTATACTTCGTACAGCACACTAAATAGAGATCGGATAAAGGACGCTGCCAGGCCCTGCTCTTCTCGTAGGCATGCAACACGTGCATCTCCACGCATGCTGTCAAAACACAAACACAACCCATCTCCAAAACATTCTACTTACAAAAACATTGAATAAACATAATATTTCATTTTACACACACACACAAACACACACACAGGCCTATAAAGGATGTTCGGAAATTCATATTACAAAGTTCTAGGGTTAGTAGAGGGGACAGAGCAGACTATATTTTGAACAGGAAGCCATGTCCAGAAACGTAACGTTTTCGTGCTACAGCCATTACTGTGTGTCAGACGTGCTGGCGTTGTTTTGCAACCGGATAGGCAGTATTACCTCAGAAGAGTTCGTTCTTCCTCTGTCTCGACAGGAGTTCTGTACACCACAGTTTTCATACGAACCCAAAGGAAACAGTCCAATGACTATAAGTCCAGCGATTGTGGGAGCCATGCAATACGACCACCCCGGCTTGTCAATCTCAGCCCGAATCGTCAGTTAAGACATTCTCAAATGTCGTGCATAAAGCACAACAGTATGCCATTGTGCTTGAACCACAGTTCTTGATGGATATTCAATGGCATGTCATCCAAGAACAGGGGCAATACGTCTTGCAGGAAGATTAAGCCACATGCGTTAACCTGGTTGGAAGAAAGTACGGCCCGATCACTTGACCACGTATAATGCCTGCCCACACATTGATTAAAAATCTGTGTTGGAATCCCATGACATGCGTTGTATACAGATTTTCATCTGCCCAGACACGGCTGTTTCGAGACTTAAGGACACACTCCCTCGTGAATTTAAATGCATCGATGAACAGAACGCTTCGTGGAAAGTGGGGCTCATCAATGCAACAGTGCAAAAACCACGTGCATAAGGCAACACATGGTACAAAATTGGTTGGTACACTTAAAAGAGTTGATAAGGATGTAGTTGTTACTCATGCAGAACATCCCACATTATGCTGTTAGAAACATCCAACGCACGTGCAACTGTCCACATACTTATCAACGGGTCCTGCTCAATGCAGTGCAGTATAGCCTTTTCCAATTCGCACAAGCAAAGTAAGAATGTCAAACAAGGCACATCTTTAAAACATATGTTCAAAATTCCGCCCTCCTATCTCAACGCAAGCATTACAGTGTGAAGAATGATGTCTCGCGCTCTTTGAATCACTTGTGGTTCCTCAAACAGCTGTTTGCAAACCGTCGTAATATGCAGAGGTGCCAACCATTTACCAAAGCTTTCAGTAGTAATTTTGCGAAAAATCTGTATTTTTCTGTAGTTTTCCATAGTGAACATATTATCTTAACCCCTTGCTACATTGACTGTTAAGTAGCCATATAGAAATAACCGTAACTGCAACATAAGAAATTGACTGGTTTCTATCCCTCTCACGGCGGCTAAGCAGCGGTACAGTGTGTTTGTAGCATGCAACACTCAAAAGTGTGTGTTCAATTTTTACGGTTATTTCTTAGAGCGATTCTAGCATGGCCTTAAATGTGTAGGTCTATACACAATCACATTACCTGTACGTCGGTAACTTCGGCATTTGTTGGATCTACAGCATCACTTAACTATAATATATTTTACCCTCGAAATTTCTAACTTCGGAAATGCTTGGCATGTTTTTAACGTAAATATGTATTGACGGCGGCATCTTTGCCACCGTGTTTACACTGAAGTCACAATTGCACGATTCACAAAACATGTGTTGTTGAGATACACTTTAAGCACTTAAACGTGTCCACAACTGTGAATATTCTGAACGATATTTCTCAACATTCATCTGTTTCAAACTCATACTTGAATTTTAACATTCACATCAACATATTTTCGTTAAACTACGACAACACGGATAAGTTTCCAATATGGCAGATCAGTGGAAGGAGCAACAATATCCACGCACGACTCGATTCAATTGCACGAGTCAACATCAACAACTAATCGATAAGTCGGAAGTCTGCGGTCTCGACCGAAGCAATATGAACAAACAATTGTGTGAGATACAAATGAGAACCTACCGACGCATGCCACGCAAAGCATAAACAAACTAGTTTGTAAATATGCTACCATCACCAAAAAATGGTTTCGTGGCTTTCTCGTAATTTGTCTGGCACCAACGTCAACCATTCGTCGAATCAGACTCCCAGTCTCACGCAGTCTCTGGTCAATACGCAGGAGCACCCTTCAGTTTGCTACATGTCGGTTAGGATTGCGCTCTTGATAAATGCTGACTGCTTTCGCTACATTTCCTTTTGCCTCTCCATGCACCAAGTATATATCAGTCATGTTTGCGATTGTCCATTGTGGCATGCTGTTAATGTTTGTCAGTTATTGCAATACTGCACACATTCAACTGTCAACCACCAAATATGCACTAATCATAAAAAACGAAACACATTAATGAACTGCAAGCACATTAACTGTGCTGTACATATACACATGAATGACTGTCTGGAGGCATGTGTGTGGCCTTCCCTCTTCCCTTCATTTCCACCTTTGACTGCAGTGCAACGACGAAGCCTCCCAGCCACTGGACTGACATATCGGAGCACACTTAATCAAATCTGCGCATTTGTGTTTGTCCCTGTACCTTTGCAAGGTGCCATTTATGGATAAATGTTCTCCAACAAATAAGGTATTTTTTCACGTTATCTACCACCTTTGCACTTTACACCCATTCATATTGCAAGAGAGAGAGAGAAAGCAATAGAGAGCAAGAGAGAGTGTGCGAGCGCATGTGCGTATGTATATATATAAAAAAAACACACACACACACACACAAACACACAAACACAAACACACACACACACACACACACACACCCTGTGAGAGTCTAGAGCGTTGTGTTCCTCTAATCACGCCTTCCATCCTGGTGTCAAATTTGACTGTTTGGATTATAAACTTTGCGTATTACCGCAAAGGCTTTCTCTGTGTGGGCCAAAGGGGGATTGAGGGGGAGAGGGTAGAGAACGATTGGAGGGGAAACCAGGAGAGGAGAGAAGGAGAGTTTTTGGCTGAGGTAGGGGGACAATAGGCGAGAATCATCAGCTGGGCGAGAGATAAGACAGACGGTGGTTTACTGTTCGACGGTGGTGATACAAACTCTGGATCAAACTTCACTTCTGTGGACATGGTTTTCCTGTGGAATAAAGTGTTGGACGTATGATGATATGGCCATTGGGGAATACCATCGTGAGACTTCACAGAAATAGCTCTATGATTTCCCGAAGAGGCTGAAGATGCATAGACCCCGCTAGATGGGTTTGTTGACTCATCCCTCCCCCAAAGTGTCACTAAGGAACGATAGCTAAGGTGGTGTGGTCAACAACTTGGCATATATCTGTTGCGAAATGGTCGGAACCCAAGGTAAGAAGAGCATGTGACTGTTTGCCGATTGGCGATATTGGCGAACCATCCTGTTATCGGAATTATTGGATTTTGACTATCACTACTCCGGACGCGATGTGTTAAATAGAAGTACGGTTTTGAGGCCTCAAGCATGATTGGAAATGATAGAGACGAGCCTGAGTGATAGGTGTGATCCTGCTCTCTATTTACTTCTAGTGATTGAGTGAATAGGGACAATGAACGATTAGAGAACTGTATGAATAGTTATTAAGGTGAATGTATCTAGTCTCTTGGTCTTCGGGTATATGGTAGGTTGTCTAGGTGCTTTAGATTGACGTGGTTTTGGTAGTGAAAGCCAAACGTTGGTGGGCCGAAACCTCTTGAAGGGCTTGTGGACTTTTGATGCCCCACGCACCTGGTGGGGGAACGGGTAGTCTGTTGGCGAGGGCGCGGTGGCTAGGTGGTGGCATGCTCAAATCCCAGGATGCACTCCCGAAGCGTCGGACTCTCCCCACCTCGAAAAGGCTATTACAACGAGGGAAACTAGCGCTGCACGGGAGGTTGCGCTTCCACAGTAGGTGTAGCCGAAGGTGGAAGGGCGGAAGTGGCAACAATGGGGTGCTGATTCCCTGGACAGGATACCACGGAAGTGCCTAGGGTAGGAATTGCGTCGGATGGGGTCCATAAGGCGAGGATGGGGTTGAGACGGAAACAAGTATTGAGGAGGGGGTGCTAAGGAAGGCTGATCCACCAGGGGACTGTAATGCCAGCCGAACAATGGCGTGGCCATAGAGTGGTGTGCCTCGTAGGGCAGCGGCGGAAACCACCCACTGGAACCAATACACCTCTGTCTCAGGATCGCTAACCTCCAGTGCATTCTGTACCAACTTGGCGAATTCTGGAAGGGATCCGGTGGTCGCTGGTCTTCCGGGCCTGGAGCTGTAGCTTTTAGTAGTGGTGAGGGTAGAGAAATCTACCGCAGCTGTACCTTTCAATGAAAGCAGAGGTACTGCTCAGAGAGAGTAGCAAACAGGTCACTACTCGGAGACGAACTGCTCTTCAGTGCAACTGTACTAAGCAGCGAGTGGATCATGACTGTACTTAGCGATGAGACAGCTGGCTTCTTCTGGAAGGGGTCCGGCGGTCGCTGGTCTTCCAAGCCTGGAGCTGTAGGTTGGTTGCAGCTGAACTGCTACCGAGTGGTGAGTGATCGCGACTGGCATCGGTGGCTCGTGCTCCCTCTTTTATAACCTTCTCGGGGCGGTCTGTGGTGATTGGCCGGCCGCTCGCCTAATGAGAGACGGCTCGGGTGCGAGGGGGTGGTCCTTCCCTCCTTTTTGGTCTCTGTGCTGCGGGTGGCGTGTCTACAGGGGGCAAGACGCCTCATACGAAAAATGTGTTAAAATATCCTTGCCCATGGTTTTTGTGAACAAACGATAACTAGGGATGGGTGAGGTAGGGTTTATATTAAATATGTGGTGTCACGTTAGAGTGCAAGATGTGTGCGGGAGTAATAAGGGTTGAAAGGATTAACAATAGAGGCAGGAATATGGACGGGCAGGATGAGGCGGCGGCTTCACAGCTCAAGACGCTGCGAGCATGCGTCAAACCCCCTGCTCGAACAGCAGATGCCTTGTCTGGACTGTTCTGCTCCATGTTCTTCGGATGTAGATTCTTGAAGCTCTCTTCTCTCTCTCTCTCTCTGAAGATGGATGTCCTCTCTTCACCCAGCCTCTTGCTCTTGGAGATGATCCTCAGCCTAAGGTGCACATATGGTGCCCTGTATTGACGTATTGAACCATCCAATGCACAGCTAGCTATCTTGGGGAAGGAGATTCAATGAAAATATGCGGTTACTAGTGCTCTTTTACACAGTGGCAACTTTACATGTTGTTGGCTTTACTTATATTTGACAGGCACCAAAATCGGGTGATACACTCGTTACACAAATCTACAACTTTTAAATACAACATGGTTATACTCTGGTTAACTATACAACACATTTCACACTGGTATATACAATTTACATTGGCAGCTCTCTGTCCCATTTTAAGAGGTATTCCTCATGTCCATAGTCCATAATTGTGGGCTCGTATTGTTGCTGCATTTGGAAAACTGGCTAGATTTACACACATTTTACTTCGTACATGAAAGAACAGAGTTGTATATAAAGGTTTTTTTACTGGCACATATAGACAAGTCGTATAGAGTATTCTGCTCCTACATTAGTCGACTAGCTTCGTCATTAGCAATAGTATCAGGGGTTATGTTGGGTCAATTCCCAGGGTATGCTACTCAACTGAACTACAGCCAGCGTATTGTGGCAAGAAAAGACAACACAATACCAAGTACTGAAAAAACTTAACTCCTGCTAAGGCAACAACATAGTGGTTTCTTACATGGACTGCTCACTTGCTTACTGGTTCCTCATCAGAGAAATTATCATGCCACCTAACCTGGCTTGGAATTGATGCATGACAGGGGATGTATCTCGGGGCAGATACTACATACAACAAAACAAACAGGTAAATTACTTGGCCCAGAAATTACTAACTTTACTGAGGAGTCTGCTATTCCAATTCAATTGTTAAGCTATGCCAATTTATTGCTGCGGCTGAAGGGTAAGTGTCAGATTAAAATCCCGTTGGAACTCCACAACTAAACTACTGCCAGCGTATTGTTGCTACCATAAAATGAGATACACAACCACAAACAAAAATCACACATTTTTCTTGCTTAGCAATAATTGTAGAACTTACTTGCAGGATGATGCGGTGAAGTAGCACTGTCTTCTTTCTGACATCCACGGGGATGCGGCATGGGGGTACTCTGCTTTCAACTTACACTAAAAAGGATCGTAGCACTAACTAAACCTAACTTATCACTAGGGTACCCACAACAAGGCTAACCTGACCCGTTACACTGGTTGGAGTTCCTGGGTGGCCTGCTTGTGGGTGGTCGTGGTAGTAGGCACATAGATCGCTTCGTACGTGGGTGGCACCCAAAGCTTCCATGTAGGTCCGTCGCTTTCATTTCGTGCCCTTATATGTAGCCTTCCTCATTTCTGTAGGTTTGGGGGTTGGCTTGCACCTTCTTGTGTATGTCGGGATCCCGACGTTGCTCATTGACGAATTGTTGCCGTTCCAAAGTGGCTGTAATGGCTTGTACCACATCTTCATTAGTGCCTGTCATCTGTCTCGTGGGCTCTTGGTACCATGATGCTCTGCGCTTCTCCTTAGAGATCTTCGCCGGGTCGTTTACTTGGTCGGGCCTGACTTGGTGGTTTATGTTGTGGCTGTCGACTGGCTGCCACAAGATAGTGCTGGTAGGATGTCTCCAGGTAATTGACTGTCGTTGCTGGGTTCCCCAGTTGATTTCCTCTTGCCCACAGTCGATGATGACAGCTTATTCCCCCAACCATGGATGTCCCAGGATTACGTCTTCTAACAGGCAGTCAGCAGCGATGAAGGTAATGTTCAGCATCTGGTCTCCAATCTGTTCAGGTAAGGTAACTTCCCCTGCCACTTTAAGTTCGGTTCCTTCCTGTGCCATTCGTACTGGTTTGGCTCGGGCGTGATTTTGCCTTATACTAGTGAAGTACGGATGAAGTTTGCGGTGGCAGCTGTGTCAAGAACTGCCATTTGTACTCGGTCTCCCAGGCGTACTGCTATCATCGGAAGTTGCCGAACTATGGTTGGGTTGGTTAAGGTGGCGATTTGGTTAGCCCCTTGTGGAAGTAAGCTGGGTGTGGGGCTTATTTGTTCCTCCCTGAGTCCCCATTTCCCGACGGAGGTTTGGTGTCTCCAGGCTTGAAGTTGTCCCTGGTATTCCTGGCTCCAGCGTTTCTAAACTTGGCTTGGTAGACTTTGCAGTCTTTGTGGAAGTGGAATTCTGGACAGTGCCAGCACTATGGCAATGATGGTTTGCTTGTGGAGGTGGTGGCAGTGGTGCACCTGTCTTCCTCTCAAACTTACCTGGCACGGCCTCTTTGTGGAATGGCCTGGTGGCACTCCTCACTTGTTTCTATTCTGCCACGTCTTGCTCTCTGATCTTGGCATGATGCACTAACTTTTCAATTGAACTAGACGTCGGGTTTCTGAGATGGTGTTTAATTTCGGGCTGCAATCTCAGAACAATCATCTCTACGGCTTCATCTTCGGTATGGTTTGGCTGTAGCCGCTGAAGAAGCATCACTATCCTGCGGACGAATAACTCTGCTTCTTCTCCTGTTTTCTGGTACTGGGTGTAGAGTTCTTTGGTCAACCGACCCATTACAGTTTTACCCTAAAAGTGTGCTTGGAGGCGGGTGGAGAACTGGTCCCAGGTAACGATGAATTCGCCATTCTTATTTCTTTCACCATCTCTGGGCTTCGCCCTCTAATTGTTGTTTGGCTTTCGACAGCCACGCCGAGGTTGGTAATTTGGTACGCCTGAACTCTTGCTCACAGGCGGCAATGAACTGTTGTGGGTCTTTGTAGGGTTTTCCTGCATATTCCGCTAACATCGGTTGGGTGACAAACTGTGAGCCTCTGTCTTGGAACGAGGTGTCTAGGATGGATACGTGTCGAACTCCCTCTCCGCAGGTGAGGCAATGGAAGAAAAGCCCTTCCATGTTTCTTGGACGGTCTGCCCATCCTAAGCATACGTAGTGGAAGCTTGGTCGGCATGCGGAGCAGGTGACCCTATGGTGGCCTTGGCCATGACATTATGGGTGGTCGCATATCTCGTGTCTTTGGCGACAGGCTCGGCATCTGTATCCAAGTCCTTCTGAGTCTCAGTCTTCTTCTGCCCAACCTAGGCACGTATAGCAGTAGCTGCACCCACAGTGGGCACATTCTATGTGGCGTTCCCCTTCTCCAGGGCAGTCGGGTGTATTGCAAACGGTGATTATCATCTTGAAAGTGTTCGGATGGTAGGGCGCCAGGAGATTTTATCTGCACTTCTCCAAGTGGTAGTTGTATTCTCAGGGGCTTCCCTTGGTCCTTCTCTAGTGCCGTCTTGCAGATGTTCTATGTCTAGGCTCAACAGGTAGCCAATCCTTCAAGAAACTGCTTGGCGACTTCAAAACTAGGCCCCGCAGGTGGGCACCAAAACCTCTTGACGTGGTTTTAAGTAGTGAAAGCCACACGTTGGTGGGCCAAAACCTCGTGATGCGCTTGTGGGCTTTTGATGCCCCACGCACCGGGTGGGGGAACGGGTAGTCTGTCGGCGAGGGCGCCATGGCTAGGTGGCGGCGTGCTCCACTCCCAGGATGCACTCCCGAAGCGTCGACCGCCGTCTTCCTCGTCTGAATCTCCCCACCTCGTAAAGGCTATTACAGAGAGGGAAACTAGCGCTGCACTGGAGGTTGCGCTTCGACAGTAGGTGTAGCCGAAGGTGGAAGGGACGAAGTGGCAACAACAGGGTGCTGATTCCCCGGACAGGATAACACGGAAATGCCTAGGTTAGGAGTTGTGTCGGA
The DNA here is from genome assembly GCA_003012365.1 of Medauroidea extradentata. Taxonomy (NCBI): domain Eukaryota; kingdom Metazoa; phylum Arthropoda; class Insecta; order Phasmatodea; family Phasmatidae; genus Medauroidea; species Medauroidea extradentata. The sequence goes on from PNEQ01023147.1 coordinate 12,485, forward strand.
TGGAGACCTCTGTCTCAGGATCGCTAACCTCCAGTGCCTTCTGTACCAACTTGGCAAATCCCTGTCTGGCCCTCAACTTCCTACCTGACCTCTTAGGCATAGCCTGACTGTGACTAAATTGAAGATGTGATGATAAGGCTAGCTGATTGTTGAAACTGGTATCCTGTAGGATTGTCTATTGTAGCATGAAAAGCCTTAATGTGGCAACACTACTGTTGGTGCTGGGCAGGCAGACTTGTAGAAGAGCGCTAGAAGTGCGCCTCAGCAGGTCCCTAAGTCTTTTCACCTCTCCCAGTCAAGACAAGACCCGACACCACTCGGAAAGAGCACAGTGTAGTCGTGCTACCTCCAGAAGGCGTAATGTAGAAATTCTAGAAGACGCGCGGCTTATGCCTCCTCCCAGTCGTAGAATGATTAAGACGACCCGATATCAAACTCCCGTTGCGATCCTATGCGATGCAAGGTTCCCTGGTGTCTTGCAGGCGGGTGGGTTTGTCAACAATGGAAAGGTATGGCGAGTGAAGAAAAGAAAGGAATGATGATCTGCGTTGTTTGTTGGCATACACTAACAATTAAACTGAAACACCCTGTGCCTAAAAAGCCTGAAGAGCGTGTGGGAAGGAAGCGAAGAACACTAGTTTCCATGGGAAGAGTCGTCGATGTAGGTGACGACGCCTCGGAAAGCGACTGTTGACGAAGCTGGACAGCTGGCGTAGAAGGCTTTCACGGTCGTGATGGGCGCTTCTGGAAGGGATCTGGCGGTCGCTGGTCTTCCGGGCCTGGAGCTGTAGCTTGTAGTAGTGGTGAGGGTAGAGAAATCTACCGCAGCTGTACCTTTCAGTGATAGCAGAGGTACTGCTCAGAGAGAGTAGCAAACAGGTCGCTACTCGGAGACGAACTGCTCTTTGGTGCGACTTTACTGAGCGGCGAGTGGATCGCAACTGTACTGAGCGATGAGACAGCTGGCTTCTTCTGGAAGGGGTATGGCGGTCGGCAGTCTTCCAAGCCTGGAGCTGTAGGTTGGTTGCAGCTGAACTGCTACCGAGTGGCGAGTGATCGCGACTGGCTTCTGTGGCTTGTGCTCCCTCTTTAACACTATAACCTTCTCGGGGAGGTCTACGGTGATTGGCCGGCCGCTCGCCTAATCAAGGACGGCTTGGGAGCGAGGGGGTGGTCCTTCCCTCCTCTTTGGTCTCTGTGCTGCGGGTGGCGTGTCTACAGGTGACAAGATGCCTCGTACGAAAAATGTGTTAAAATATCCTTGCCCAGGTTTTTTGTGAACGAAGGATAACTAAGGATGGGTTAGGTAGACGTTATATTAAATGTTTGGTGTTAGGTTAAAGTGCATTGACGTTTGCGGGAGTAATAAGGGTAGAAAGGATTAACATGAGTGCGGGAATATAGAATGGGCAGAATGAGGCGGCGGCTTCACAGCTCAAGACACTGCGAGCATGCGTCAAGATGTATACCAAGAATTTGTTTTATTTGTATTATAGGCTATTGTGATAATTACGTAATCGTGTTGTTCGTTTCATTAATTACCATGGAAGTCCGGTAGAAAAAAAAATATATGTAGAGAGAGATAGAGAGAGAGAGAGAGAAATACAGGTAATTCTGGGAGAGAGAGAGATAGAGAGAGAGAGATAGATAGAGAGAGAGAGAGAGAGAGAGAGAGAAAGAAAGAGAGAGAGAAACACAGGTAATTCTGGGAGGGGGAGAGAGAGAGAAACACAGGATATTCTGGGACGGTGATAGTACTGGCCATAGTGATAAAAAAAAAATTATGAACACGGGTTGGAGATAGCTCCGTTGGAATGTGAACATTTATAAGCTATTAAATTAATGTTAGTCTTATTTGAAGTTATGTTCCTCATTTCAATTAGAAGGAAATTGAAACACATGTCGATTAATACAATAACCACATTTTTCCATAGTTCGTACAGTACCAAGAGTATCTGTAAAACTATTGTTTGATTGCGAGTAACTTGCATTTGAATATGAAACCACAGTGACGAGTGGAAGGTGCTATATACGTGAAGTGTGGTAACGTTGTGTTTGCTGTTAATGTGAAATGTGGCATCCTGTATCAGCTACAAGGTCACTGCCTGCGACTTCCGTTTCTTCTTTTCAATTTATGTATACTTTATAAAAATCTTTAGGCCTGTATTGCACAGCTGTAAACAAGCTGTGTCATATTGCACGATCCGACATATAGTAGCACCGGACCCTGTCATTGGTTGAGCCGGGCCGTACTGGCATGGATCAAGGCTCGTGTTATAATCCGATGCACATGAATGTTCTAATCACATGTTGAGATTGTAGCGTATTTTAGTTATGTTGTTATTCTGTGATATATAGTACCGATATTTTTTTTTTTTTTTTTAAGAAAATAAGTGGATTGTGTACCTTTGAGGTAGGCATTAGTATTTAGTTAATTGTAGTTCATTTTAAAATACACAGATTGAGGGGGTTTATATCCGGTGAAACATAATGTGTGTGTTAAAAACATTTATTTTCAAATATAATGTTCAACACATAGTTAATTAATTTTTCTTGCTATACATGATGGAATACAGTAGAACACCCCGTACCCAGAATTCTACTATCTGGAACTCCTACTAACTAAATGTTTTCTAACGGGGCAGTAAAAAAAAAAATTGATATTTATTATTACTGAGGCATTAAATTACCATTATTAGCGCAGTTTACAACCATATAGATGCGTGCACATGTAGTGTCTGTTCAATGCCAGTCTTGCGTGTGTAAAAATAAATACAGCGACATCAAATTCCTCTTGTTTGCACAGCTTATGCCCCACCTAGATGTCCTACGCGCATTCTGATAACACGGGTGATATGGTTGGGGGAGTGGTGTAGTGTGACTGTTTGTGATGTGCGATCACATGTCAGTACGTATTCGCCGACACGTGATGTCTTCAAAATGTAAAGTTCCTAGTGATGGTAAAGAGAGAAGTAAATGGAAAAAAAAAGTTCTCACCATTAAAAAAAGGTTGAGATTCTCATGAAATTGATGCTGGCACTTACGTTAAAAATATCAGCCAATCGTATGATGTCGGCATTTCAACGATTTACGATATAAAGAAACACTGAAGAATGAACTGTGTAAGTTTCATTCGGACAGCAAAACAAAGAAAGAAATTGGAGAGAAAAAAAAATGCAGGGTAGTAAATGTGGTGACCTTGATACAGTTCTTTTTCAGTTGTTTCATGCATGGCAAAATGGAGTTAGCATTTCGGGACCGATGCTGATGGAACAGGCATAGATATTCCATGCCGAACTGAATCCAACATACAATTTTGAGTTTACTTTAGAGTGGCTTCATAAATTCAAGAAACGACACTGAATTAATTTTTTCAAAGTCAGCAGAGAAAAGCTTTCTGCAGGTACAGCGGCGGCAGAAAAGTTTGTTGCTGAGTTCGAGGAATATGTGTCGGACAATAACCTTATATAGGATGTCCAGCAAAAGTGGTATTTCCAATTCCAGTACATTTCCCGTACATTTCCCACATTTCCTGAGAAACTCCAGTACAGTGCTTTAAACGTGATACGATGTTAACTTGTGCTACCCATGCAGACTATCGATAAACATTCAATTTTTATGTTACTTATAGATGTGGCAAAGGTATAAAAATATTATTTGCCTATTTTGTAATTAAAATACTTTCCTTTATACAGATTTGTAAATTGATTGAATTATTGAAAGTCCTCTTTTGCTGCATCTGAAGTTTCAGTCCATGTGAATAAAATAACATCGATAAATTTATGAATAGAATTGTGGGAATAATTTATAAAACATGAGGGACCAGCACAATATTATATTTATTACAGTTTATACAGGTTTATACAGTCGTAAATCAGACACGTTTCTTGGAAAAAATGTACAATGCAATAAAATGTAACAGTTAAAGCTTATATTATCCTCCAGGGTTTTTCACTGTCCTAACAACATTACAACTGTTAGCTAAATTAATTTACGTCTGTTAGCAAAATTTATCTACGTCACATTTTACGAAACATACTGTACGTATAAACAATATTCGGTAAAGGACACACGTGCTGGGATAAATATTTTAATTTTCAATTATGTATAACCTAATTACCTTGAATATATTCAATCGTGTTTCGCATCTATATTTCCTATTTGTAGGCACAACAATTTTATCCTTGTTATTTTCACTGTTTTTGCTGCCGATAAAATAATGCTACATTTTGCCATTCACTCCTGGTTTTTTCATACGACGCATTACGAAAATTTTTGCCGTTTCCGGAGACATCAATTAAGTCAAATTACACATCACAACTTCATCGGAGTCGCAACAATATTTGTACTTATTCCTTGCTGTCACAATATTAAACATAAAAAATTACCAAGCTGTACAATGTGAAAAAAGGATAAATGAAAGCATTCACTAAACTTCGTAAACATTCGCCCGCCATTTTCACATCTACTTCGATATACTCGAATCTCCCTTTCCCTGCCGAAAATCGGTTCTGCCGAGTCACATGCAATCGATTCTCGAATCGTAGGCGTTATTTACTACGGAAACCTTTAAAATTGTGACTTCGCGATTTTAAACATTCGCGTCTTTACGCGTTGCGAAAATCACTTTTCTATTGAAATAACTAAAATTGCAGCTGTCAAAGTACCTTCCAATTTCTTGATGACTGACAACGAAACGATCGGTGGCTGAGAAATTCCCGCAGAAAATACAAATTTCAAGTACATTTCCCGCACATTCCCGAGCCTGAAAAATTCACGTACAATTCCCGTACTTCCCGCAATTTCCCGATCGCTGGACACCCTGCTTGCAGCAGACAAAGTTTAAAACGTGGACGAGACTGTTTTGTACTTGGCCATGCATGCCTCGAAGCACACTGTGCACTGCAGATAATCCTTACAGCGGGATGAAAAAACTAAAGACAGATTGACCGTGCTTGGATGTTCAAATGCTGCCGGTACCCACAAGCTGAAGTTACTCGTAGTTGGGAAAAGCTTCCGCCCTAGGGTGCTAAAAGGTTTTAAAGTGTTGCCCGTTGAATACTGAGCTACAAAAACAGTGTGGATGTGGATAACATCTGAAATAACCACTGAGTTTTGTGCGCCAAAGCCGGCAACAATGCAACAAGATAGGCCTTAACCCGCATTGCAAGATTGTCCTTGTGCTAGAGAACTGCTCCACGCATCCCGCAGATGAAACACAAGACAGGGATAATGTTTCTGTCATGTACCTGCGCCCTAACTGCATTGCACTCATCCAACCAAAAGATCAGGGAATATTGCGCTCCCTAAAATGTAGTTATTTCACTGAGTTCATGAAACACTTTTTATCTGATTTGAACTGCTGCAAAATGATCTCTGAAATTAAGAAGGCATACACCATAAAAGATGTGATTTGGGCACTAGCTCATGCATGGGACAGAATGCTTATGTCCACATTTCACAAGGCATGGTTTAAATTGTGGCTTACTTTGGTTTATCGTGACGTGGTTGATGATAACAACGGGGGAAATGAAGCCGACTTACAAAGTTTTGAACAAAAATTGTGAACGAACTGCTTGAGTACGCCAAGAACGTAACAAATCCAGAACTAAGGGACTTACAATTGCAAGAACAAAACATTGTAGAATGGTTCTGTGTAGATGACACTGTTCCCGTGGTGCATCACTTTCCCGATCAAGAAATATTGGACTCTGTTAAAAATAACAAAGACGACGGAAATTATGGAAACAGTAGCGATGAAGACGAACCAAAGGAGAAAATCTCACAAGATAAGTGCCTTTACCACATCGAACTACTAACAGATGGCCTAGAGCAACGAAGTTACATCACCGATCAGCAAATAATGCATTTGTATATGCTTCAAAAACAGCTGACAGAACAGAAGCACAAACGTGTGCGACAACAATGCATAAGTGACATGTTCAAGCTCCTGTTTCCATCCCTGCTTCAATTACGAGCGAGATTGAAGATGATCCAACACCGGGCACCACTGGCACAAACGTAAACAATTACGTTCAGAGTGACAGTGATTAACTTTAACTTTTCCTGTCTTAGACATAGTGTGGCGTTTTAATTAGGCATTTAATTTGTTTATTAGTTATATGACTTTAAATAAATAAGACTTTGTTTATACTTAGATACAGTGAGACACTATACATTGATTATAATTTTCAAGCAATTTATCTAAGAGTTAAGACATTATGTTTTATTTTTTATTCGTGCGACATGTGTAGTCTACAGTGAGTCACTATAAGTCTTGAATGTAATGTACCTAATTGTAACAAGTGTTATAATTTTATACTTTATTTATGCCTCATTTGAATACAGCCACTGTACGTACCATGTGTAATTTACGTTAAATGTTAAAGTGAAATGTCTCGCCTATGTTAGCTTGCTTCAGCGTGGATTTAATTGTTTTCATAGTCGAGTAGCTGTTGCAGGCCCTAATTAAATATATCAGATAAAAATATGCCCATTTTACACCGGTGCCAGTTTAACACCAATTTAGAACAAAAAATGCACCTTAACATTAGTTTTTTTTTTAATTTTAAAGGTCAAAATCTTTTTTTTTTTTTTTTTTTTTTTTTTTTTAATTTTGGACAGCTACGAAAACACTTCAGCAACAACAAATTTCTTGGCAACTGTTGCTTGTCGTAGATGTGGGATTCAACTGTATTCTTTGTATGTGCAGCTTGGGGCTAACTACTACCAAGTTTCGTCAAGTGGCCACATAATACACCGGTGTGCACACTGACGTTCAGCAGTCCTTCTAGGACTGGGGCTCAGCAGATTTATTTATTTATTTATTTATAAAAAAAATATGATTCATTTTAATAAAAATATAAACAATGTTAGACAATAAAAATAAAAACTAATTAAAGTTTAACAGTCTCTGCAGAACACCAGCCTACATTGCTACAAGGTGCTCAGCCAATCAGGAGAGCATTTGCCTCTCATTGGCTGAGAGCCCAGCCAATCACACATGCTTTGCCATCATTGGCCGAGCAGGTTAGGACCATCCAGGCTATATAAACCCCAATATTCCAGTGAACTTCATTCGCATTGTGTTGTACTCCGGACTGTGCACATCTCGTCGGGACGTGCACTAAGAGACCTATCTGCTGGAGGAATGCTGAAGTGCAAATGGGCAAAGTGTGGCGAGCCCACTGGCAGAATGCAGCAGCAAGGCCTGCTGTCAGGGTGTGTAAATAATGAGTTCCAGGTGCAGTGACCATTTGCCACAGGACCCATCCCTGGGTGGAGGATAACGAATTCCAGCTTGCTGGGGTGGCTAAGAATAATCAATACTAGCACGTGGACCAAATGGCGGGAGTCGAAGTGTCATCCTGGGTCCCTGTAGTAAGAAGAGTGGGTGGATCTGAAGTCCGCGAGGGATTTTGCTGGACGCAGGTGCCAGTTATGCTGTGTCAACGATAAACGAACTGTTACAGCTTTTTTCACCACAGCACTAAAACCCAGTCAAGGCGGCTGGCTATCTGTGAAAGGTTCTGTCCGTTCAACAAGGGATGAGATACCTACTCGACTGAATCAAGGAACCACAATGTACCAATGAGCTCCGGTGATAGTTGCTGCAGCACTGCCACAGAAGCCACATAAGCCTCCTCCAAGCCGGTTGGTAGAGGTTTCACATCTGCTACAACCACGACCCCTTCCTCTTCTGTGTTGGGAGTTGTCCTCATATTAGGTTTGTTCGGGTGCTCTGAGATTTCTGCGCTCAAAAGCAAGTTGAGATTTTCTGGTAGTAGAAAAAGAGCAGGGAAGAGCAGGAATCGCAGTGCTCTTTTCTTATTCCAATCGCAATTTACGGAACTCTCAGGACCTTTGTTTACTTCATATCAGCTGATCGCAAATTTATTAAATTCAACTTTTTTGAAAATGACATTACATGGATGTGAGGCTTATATTTTAAGGAAGAGTGTGAGAAGGCCAATGGGCGCTAAAAAGTGTTATTCTTCAAGGTTGAAACCAGCCTAGTTACGTCACTGCAGTTTAACTGATATTCATTTATGCAGGTTTATTTAGGCCTATTCAAAATTTATAGTTTTGCCAGAGTACAAAAATATATATGTTATTGCCCATGTCATTGGTTTTTAAGGTATTTCGAGGTTAGTTTTTTGTTACTTAATGACTGATATATTAAACTGAATATTTTATTTTATCACTCGCCTTCAGCTACGAACGTAATATTTTCATCTGTAGATTTATTGCCTTCCACTGTTTGGCCAGACATTGCAATGCAACATAAACACTGATGATCCCTTGTGGGATATTTCATGTTCTGTTGTTTTGTTTAATGGGTGTGTTGACTACAGCCAACTCGGTTTGTTTTCTCTTTTTTCATATTTCGGTGTTTGTATTTTCTTAGTCTCTGTATAAGATTTCTGGGACGACATAATATTGCAAAGACGAAACATTCAAAGACATTAAAAACACTAAAGTCTCTCTTATAAAACAAACAATCAATTCAAATTTGGCACAAATTTCTCTGCTCTCGATCGCACTGCTCATCTGCTCTTCCTCGGCAACAAGAGCATTAAGTTCAGGCTCTTTCTGAGAAAAAGAGCAGTGCTCTCGATGCCCAAACACCCTACCAAAAAAACACTCCCGGTGAATCAAAAGCCCGAAATGAAAAAGAGCAAGAAAAGAGCAGGAAAATCTCAGAAGAAGCAGAAATCTAAGGGTGCCCAAACAAACCTATTATTGCCTACAGCACGTCTCCTCCAGTAATTTTTTGTTACCATATGGTGTACTGTAAAGTATTTTTTACAACACTCATAACTCGCTTGGCCGCCTATCGTGGTACATGGTTGTTTGTTGTGTTTTTTTCATTGAGTAAGCAGTTCTACATTTTTTCAAACTTTTATTAGATCATACGTTATCTGCGATGAGTAGGCGGAAGTGTTGGTCCAAACTACAAAACGATGAGGTTACTTTGCAGCAAACTCTTTATATTGCATAATGTAAACTTATTTTCTTTTTGGGAGTAGTTTGTAATGTATTCGTATTCTAAACTTCTTCTTTCAAATCAAGTAATTCAAATGCCATAAAAAGAAGGTAACATATTAAAAATTTAAAATGAACTTCATACAGAACTTTTAATTTTGCATAACAGTACTACGAAACAAAATGGGTAATCTTATGTTATTAGTTATTTTTATGATTATATAACGTACACTGTACAAATTTTACTTTTGAATGTTATGCTAGAGCTAAATTAAAAAAACTTGGAAAAACGATATACAGTAAACTCCCAATCAAACGACATCGGATCTAAGGAAATTGGCGATATAATGACATAACTTACAGGAACTGTGGAAAAATTAATATTTTAAAAATTTATTAAAGCTAAGGAAAGTGAAATAGATTGCAATAAAACGTTAACTAAAAATAATTATGCTTACATTAAACAATAACACAATGCAGTTACATTCATTAGTAAAATGCAGCTGTGAAACAAAAAAAAAACTGTTTAAAAATGTTAGAAACTTCTGCAGGAATATAGTTGAAGCGCGTGCCGGGTGCGTAGGCCCCCAATGCAACACTGAAATGTGAGACGTGATGACTAACGCTGCCTTATCTCCAAATGCTCCTCCTCACTTCGCCACGCTCCCTCCTGCCTGAACTTCCTATGCAGTTCGATACACGACGTGGCACAGCAATGGTAATTTACAACCTTATTGAGGCACTGTGAAAAATTCGGGTCAAAAAATTGAAAATTTAAAGAAAATCGTCAGTGCTGCAATTTCTTTTGTGAGTGGTGTGCTGTAAGAAACACGTCTCTAACATACACTAGACCCCCGATTTTACAAACCCTGGATTTAACGAAGGTAGCGATTCTACGAATACAATCTCAGGAACCCTCAAAAAATAACAAAATTATATGACAAAAAAAATTGTAAGGAATTACATTGACAATAAATAAAACATACTGTATCTAATTCACGGCATTAAAATATGAATTGTAGAGTTGCAGTTATTACTTGGTAAGTTAAAATATTAAAAATAAAACAAAAATAGCGAAAATCCGTTAAAAAATGCGGCAGTGACAGTTTGAAAACCGCGCGGCGGCGGCACCGCCTGAGCCAAGCCGGCCGGCCTGTCTCCAACTACGACACGACGTATTAGGATCTATATTGAGGTCGTACTATAGACACAAAGTTCTAGCGCATGCGCATATGCTCATTTAACTATAGTACAGCCTCCTTCTAGGCTGTTTCACGACGTCTTATATATCTCTCGTCTCGCGCCGAATGAGTTTACTTTTTTACACGAACCCTATAAATAATAGCCTGATATTTTTCTTTATTGCGTTAACACCATACGTAATTAAAACAATTAATTTGGCGCATAATTTGCTTAAACAATGCGTTACTGCGCGTCGTAAAACGTGCGTTTCACAAGTTAGCACGATAATAGCGCTACCTATTTTCCAAGTGTAGAAACATTTATCTCCGGGTATGTCGAACTTGGAGGTGTCGGCTTGACCGTCGTAGCGAGCGGACGTACGTGTTCGTGCCAGCGCGCAAGAGCACCAGCGAGCTACGCACGCAAACAGCGACTACACTCATTCAGCTATTAACAGCGTAAGTATTGCTCTTATTAGAGCTGTTGCACCCAGGAGAGAAGTAGACCGGTCTGGGGCATAATTTTCTTGCCACCAACCTCTATAG
>PNEQ01023148.1:0-12061 GCA_003012365.1 Medauroidea extradentata
AAAAAAAAAAAAAAAAAAAAAAAAAAAAACATCACCCCTGCACAGTATTGAGAATTCGAATTTCGAAAAATCTGAAAACAGTTTTGCGATAATTTCTGTAATCATCATCCTGAAGCAAAAATTAATTGTATATCTCGACGGGTTTGATAGATATCGAGGATTTATCTAAAACACGTTCAAGGTCTTTTCACCACTTAAGAGAGTAAATTTCCAAAAACCCTTGAATAATGTTTTAGAGTACTTTATTGGTATCTCGTGGACGTAAAAAACACAACATTAGCCCGCTGGGTTCAAGATATATCGACGATTAATTGAAAACGCTTTTCACCACTTTTCACCCCTTTTCGCGTCCTTAGGTGGCGAATTTCGAAAATTCCTGAAATTACTTTTTAGGTATTTGAGTAAGCATCAATCCTAAACAAAAATCACGTCTCTATATAAAAAACTATGGGATCGATATATATTGAATGTGAGTCGAAAACTCATATAACCCAATTTTTAACCAGTTTAGGGCCGAATTCGGAAAATATATTTTAAATGGTACTTGGGATACTTACAAAAGCACCAATTTAAAGCAAAGAGTACTTCGATATCTCGATTGATTCTATAGATATGGAAGGATAATCGAAACACATTTCACGTATTTTCACCCCTTTAAATAAAGAATTTCGAAACGATTTTAAGTCCATTCTTAGACATTTGTAAAAGTAACCAATTAAAGTTAAAATCACGACGATAGCCAATTGTGTTTCACAGATAAATACAATTCATTAAAAACACATTTTGCCCCTTTTTACTGCCTGGGGGTCGAATTTCAAAAAAACCTAAAACTACTTTTTGGGTATTTACGTAAGCAATATTTAGAAGATAATATCAACTCTTTATCCTGAAGGGTTTGATAGATATCAATAGTTAATTGGAAACACATTTAAGGTCTTTTCAGCCCCTTATAAGTTGAACTTCGAAAAATCCTTAAATTGGCTAATATGCATTTTTACGAGTGTCCTATTAAAGTAAAAATCACGATGATAGGCCGTCGGGTTCGAGCTCTATCAACGTTTCTTCAGAAACACATTTCACCCCTTTTCACCCCCTTAGAGATCGAATTTCGAAAAATCCCTTCTTAGTGCTCGCCTAGGACCTGAAGGGTACCCCCACAAAAAATTTCACGATTCTGGGTCCAGTGGTTTGGGCTGCAGTTTGATATGTCAGTCAGTCAGTCAGTCAGTCAGTCAGTCAGTCAGTCAGTCAGTCAGCTTTCATTTTTATATATATAGATATGAAAAATATGAACCATTATTAAGTACAGATATCCACGAACATAAAACTCGTTATAAATATAATGTTTACCGGTACATAAATCAGGTAAACCATGTGACTACATACAATACTGTTTTTTTTGGGAAAGAAAATTTTTAATTTATTACCTAAAGATATCAAAACAATAAAAAAATGTTCACTTAAAAAAAAGTGTTTTTAGCTTTTTAATTCAGAAATGTTGTTATACTGTTAAGCAGTTCCTAGAAGATAACATTAGAAAATAATTTGTTTTGACATTTTTGTATGACATATATGTGTACATTGCATGTATGCAATGCAAAAATTTTTGGTAACTTTATCTTGTAATTTTCAAAAAATATTTCACTATTTCTACCATCTATTTTAAAATTACATTTTAAGCTATGCAATAATATCTTTTACCGTGTCCCAACAGTTTTGTTAGTATTGCTACAATAAAAAATTTTGGAAGATTCTTTTTTCCAATTTTCAGAAATAGTTTATGATTTCTACTTAAATTTCAAAATTACATTTAGAAATATACTTAATTCTGACTTATTATTTTGAAAATATATATACACACAGTTATAACCAATAATCCTTCACTCAATCATTTCTTGTAAAGGGCACAAAATAAATTACAGCCAGAGAAATGTAAACCTCAGAAATATCAGACTTCACACATTGTTTGAGATTGGATTTTTCTTTCACCTCAAATGTATTTGTGGTATTTATACGACTCATCCACATGTGCTGAACCGAATCACTGCCAAACATGTTTATAAACCCATATGCTTCAGGCAACTCTAAATCAGCTCTTAGCCCTGAATTAGCCACCAAAATGAAAATTATGTGGCTGGAAATTTTCATTATTTTCCCAAAGAAAAGTGGTTTGAAAACTGTAGTGCGCCTACCTCTGTTTCTGTAGTAGGGAAAACGTTTGTAGCACTGACATACTTCTATATGAATAGGAATTACTCATTAAACAATCACTGTCACTTGCTGATTTGACCAAGTTTTTTTTTCGAAAGTGCTGGTGTACGAAAAGAATAAATTTTTTTATTAAATTCACACAAAATAGCATAAAATTATACTATATAAACTACATCATTATGTCCATAAACAAATCACACTATGCAGTAGCAACAAAAAAGAAACCTTTATTTTTCCATAACATGTTCACTATTGGCACAAAATCTTTCCTGTAACAAAAAATAACACAGGGTGTCTACCAGATTGTGAAAGTAAAATTTAGTGACTTTTTAGTGACTTTATCCTGAAAAACTGGTCAAATAGAATTGATAAATGTTTTTTTTTTAACAAGTGCAACAAGGCCGACAATTTTTATTGCGTTTCCTCCAACTACTGATAGCTCGAAGCATATCCAATTTTAAAATGTGCAATAAACATATACCTTAATTTAAGTTGTCTTTATGAAGATGACTATGATAAATATAAATTCAAACTAATTATTTGGTTTACTTGCACAGTGCACGACAAATACTAGTAGTGTGAACATGCATGTTTGACAAATGATTCAACAAGAATCAAACACTCGAGAATAATTTTCGTGACTTTTACCAAAATATACTTCAAATTAGTGACTATTGTGGGACTTTCGTGACCTTTTTCACAAATCGTGACTTTTTCGGGACTTTCGTGACTTTAGTGACCTAGTAGACATCCTGTAACATAATAGGTCTTACATATTGCACTGCAAAAAGTTCATAAAAAATTATCTTTCTCAACTTTAAATAAAACCAGAACGCCACAACTAATCTGCATGAATCCACTAAGTTCTAACATAACCCCATGCAGTTAAACAACAAATGATAGCAGCACATGACAAGAGCTCTTAAATGTAACTGTATGGGCTACACAACTTTGTGACATTTCAGAAACATATATTTACATCTATACTCCCGTATACCACAATACTCATAAACATAGGCGTAGCCAGGGTTCCAACAATGGGGGTGCAGGATGGGTCGATTACACCTCGACTTTGAGGGGGTGGGTAAATTTTTACACATCGCCAGAATGTAAACACTCCTAACATTGGTGGAGGTCAGGTTGTATAGGATGATGAATAGGAAGGGGGAATGGGGAAATCTGGCCTGCAAATTAACTAAGGGAACTTTTAAGGGTAAAGGTAGAAACAGTGAGAAAATTCGAAGGGAGGAGTGGAGGAGAACGGAGAGGGGTAGACAGTCGATGCTGGTGAGGACGATGAGGGAGTGTAATGAACCGCAGGAGGAGTTGGTGACAATTAGGGGAGTTGGAAGGTTTAGGAAGTGACTAGAGGATTGGAACTGTGGGAATGGGGAGGAATCTGCTCGCCACCGGGCGTTAGCCCAATTGCAAGTATAAAAATTATTATCATTATAATTATTATTTTTGGTGCGTTTACAAAATTTCTAAAATAGAAAATAAGTAGTAAGTATCATTTGTCTTCTTTAGCACATAGCAGAGCAAAATGTTCTACTTTACCTGGATGGCAAATTTTCTGAATTTCGGATACTTTATTGCCATTTCCTTGAAGTTTGGTGGTGTGCGGTATATGCTACGACAGTGCACGTGCTTGTGACTCATGGTTCAGTTGACTTTCAACTGAAACAAAATGGTCATTAAGTAACTTAAGTGACTGATAAATATGTACACCAACAAAATTTGTCTTAGACTATATTGGAGTAACGATGATCACCATGCTATTTTTTGTGTTGCCTTGTAAAAACTAATAAAACTGTATGCACTTTATGTAACAATTCCATTGCTCCAAATACTGTACCCACGTGCTTCTATACCCTTGAAACTATACCTAGTACAATTCTTAGTAGTTTGGAGAGTGGTGCTGGGAAGGAGGTAAGAGGTAAGGAAAATAAAAATCAGAATGACAGCATAAGGGTAATGGTCATTAACTGTGGGGCGCTTGAACAGCAAGCAGGAAAGTTTCTGGGGTAGGGTGGAAGGTAATGGAGCCGATATAGTGGTGGCAGTGGAGACATGGTTGGGTGAGGATGTGCATGATAACGAATATAGGCAGGAAAATTTCACTATATTTAGAAGAGACAGGGATGGGAGAGGAGGTGGAATAATGGTGTGCCTAAGAGAGAGGCTGAAAAGGCTCAGAGGAATGGATTAGTAATTAAGTTGAGGTTATGGAAAGTAAGAGCGAGTGGAAAGAGAATCACACTGCTAGCAGTATATAGGCCACCAGGACAGGGGGAACAGACACTTGAGGTGGTCAGGGAGAGAGTCGATATGTCGAAGGATAGACAAAGGGTTACTGTAGCAGGGGACCTAAATATGCCAGGAGTGCAGTGGACTGAGGGTTTGGAAGGAGGAGAGGAAATTTCACCATTGAAAAACGTGGATGGCCAGACAGCTACAAATAACCAAAATAAGGCACAAATGCTACAAAATCAATATTTGTCAGTGTTCGAAGTAAAGGAGGACTGAACCAAGGAACTAAGAACTGTGTCGCTGGGTTGCATAAGTTTAAAATATGGGAGCAGAAAATATAAACAGTATTAAAGGAGTTGAAGAACAATAAGGCAGCTGGACCAGATGCCACTAGGAATGGAGCACTTAGGCCATGATCTTTCATTTATTTCAAACAATTGCAAATAACTCAAATATTTTTTAACTAAATCCTTTGAAAAAATGTGAGACTGCGTATATTCATACGTTACACAATTTTGCCAGCGCTTTTTGTAAAATAAAGTACCATTTGGTAGCAAAAAGTTATTTTCCTTCATTTTGGCTTATTTTCACAACAAAATATGTGGTATTTCAGGGGAAAAAGTCTGAAAATCGGTTTGGTGTATTGCAACAGAAAAATTCATATACAAACTTTGACATATAAGTTTCTCTAACATGGAATTCTTCAAGTGCAATGAATACCATAAAAATTTCCTAGATGATAGCGTAAAATTTGAGAACACAATAATTAAGTGTGTGTACGTTAATGCTAGAAGTATTAAAAATAAAACAACTGATTTAGAAATTATTCTTAATACTGTAATACTGTAACAAAAGTAGATGTATTGGCTGTATCTGAAACTTGGTTGGATGAAACTAATGCTAAATATTTTAACCTTGCCAACTATACCCCTGTTCATGCACACAGAAACACTTGTAATGGAGGTGGGGTAGTGCTATATGTGCATAAAAGGTGTAAATGGAATATTATTCACAAATGTGAAAAATTCCACAGCCTGCTAGGTGTCGAAGTATTCGATGGAACACATAAATTTTATGTTAGCGTAGTCTACAACCTCAATATACTAATTTTCTACCGGATTTTGAAATACTAAATATTAGAAAAGACACAGCCTAATATTTGGGGATTTTAATATCGACATACACAAAGATAGTAAGGCCACAAACCTGTACAAGCAACTTGTAGGATCCCATGGGTTTTACTTTCGCACTAAAAACCCTCCAACACGTACTACTGCTAGCTCTAACACACAAATTGATCATATCCTCTCTAACGCTATCAGTGAAATACACCATCTGGCAAATGTACACCATGACCTTAGTGACCATAATGGTCTAGTACTTAACCCCTTAGCATATCTATTATGGCTAGATGTATGTGTCCAAAATTACCATTTTTTGAAAATGATATTTTTGCAGTAATATATTGTTTTTAATATGCAAATAACGGTACCACATGTAATACATAAGTTTCTACACTTTTAACAAAATTATGTAATTTTCAATGCACACTGTTTTACTAACCCGAGTATACTCGTCTGTGTTGAAATACACTTTGAAATATTATAAATATTCATAAAATATTTTAAAATTGGTAAAAATTTAAAGAAAAATCCATTTTAGGCCTATACATTTTTCATGTAGAAATTTGTTATAACAATGTTATTAACGTTCAGAATGGTGAGAAATATGTGTCAAAAATAATATTTATCTGAAAATCACACATTTGCTCAAATATAGTGTTTTTAATACACAAATAAACAATCTACACAAAATACATTAAAATTACTGTTTATTACTTAATTATGTCATTTTTAATGAACACTGCTTTTCTAACCCGAGTATACTCGACACTGTAAATATTTACTAATACCACTACAAATACTTATAGAATTGACAAGATTTAGTATAAACTTATATAAAAATCAACGAAAATATTTTTACAAAATTACACATACTTTAAAAAAACATGGCTGAATACAAAATATTTTACATACTGTATGTAAATGTCTTCAGACTGAACAGATCTTCGTATAAAAATTTACCTCACAAGGTTTGTAAAACATACATAAATTGCAATAGCTAAATATTTATAAATACACAATAAATCACTACTTGTAATGATTATGCCATTATTTACTTTACTGTTTGTTCGCGGCACAACAAATAAAATGTTCATGTAAAAATAACTGAATAATGTCACTTGAGTCGGTATTGACATTTGTGGAGTTATTCATGAATGTCTTTCTTTCACTCTGGCTGTACCGAACTTCTGCCTAAATGTCTGCTGTTGTATGATAAACTCTGAAACACGGTACAACACATAGTGGCACACCACAGTCCTCACACATGTATCGTGTTTCACGCCGTACTTTTTTCCCCCGTGCATCCGTCACCCTGCTGCACATTGCACACTGGCGTGTTGGATTGCTTTTCTTGTCGGTTGGCGGAATCGTAGTTGGAAAGTGACGTTCACTCAGTCTCAATGGATTCACTGATTTTCCAGGCCTACCTCGTCCTGGCGAGCAGCAGGAATTAGAGGGGTTGTACTAAAGTGGCTAAGAGACTATCTTAGCAATAGAGTGCAGTATGTTCAGATTGAAGACAAGGAGAGTAGCAAAATGATGATAACGAATGGCGTTCCACAGGGATCAGTCTTAGGGCCCATAGTATTTCTAATGTACATAAATGATGCTATGTGTACACTCAAAGGTAGACTTTCACTTTTGCAGATGATATGAGCATATTTTACAGAAGGAATAATGGGAATGAGCTCCTTGTACAGTTACAGATAGACATCCTAAACCTTACACAATGGTTCAGACAAAACAAACTATCTATAAATGAAAACAAAACAAACTATATGTTCTTTCATAAAGTCTCACAAACTGCTACTACAAGTATGGGTGCTAACATTAATAACGTAACTGTGGACACAATCACATCTCCTAATTTTTCTTGATCTATATCTAGACTCCAATCTAACATGGGAAAGACATCAGAATGGTACAAAAAAAATTAGGTACACCTGTGATAGGTATACTACCATGCATAAGAGATAAGATCCAACACCAGAACTTGAGACTGGTTTACTTTGCTATAGTCTACTCCCACTTGCAGTTCATGAATGTCATATGGGCCAACAGTAAGAAGGTATATACAGTATTCAGGAAATAAAAATCTTGCAAAACAAAGCACTCAGGTTTCCATACGACTATGATATCCATACCCCTACTAAGATCAATTCAGATTAGCACCATTCTGCACTCCATAATCTGTGCAAAAAATATAAATAGAACAATAATACAAAATCTGGGCACAAGTGTCCCCGTATATATTGTATCTGCAAATGTCAAAAAAAAAAAAACTTAGCACCTGTAGATAAGTCTGTTATAATTATCATTAATCTTGATCTATAAGTAAATTATATTTATCGGAAATCTGAACATAAGTCAATCTAAAAATTATAAAAATAGGTAACATTACACAAATAAAAATTATAAAAGTAATACATAGTCAATCGCAAAAACAAGATAAAAATGTGAGTTTAATAAAAAACAATTACAAATTAGCCTAATATAGCAAATTTAAATGCAATAGTAATACAGTATAGACTGTACTATAAAATTTAAAAATTCAAATTGTATTTTTATTTAAACTTTATAAATTCATTCACAGAATAAAAACAATTAGATAACAAAAATGTTTTAAATTGATTTAAACATGTTTTATAATTTGTACTATATGGATTGCCCTCAAGACCTAATTTCAAAAATTTGTTATATATATGAATAGCAGAATAAAAGGTACCTTTTTGAAATCGTTTTAATGAATTACTAAGAAAATGTAACTTTATTTTAATTCTTGTATTGTAAGAGTGAAAATTACAATTTTTTGAAACCTATCTTTGAAATTTAAAGTAAATTTAACTATAGCATACACATATTAGCATGGTAGAGTTACTATACTCCATTTTCTAAATAAAGGTTTGCATGACTGCATTGGTTTTACTCCAGAGATTATTCTTATTGCCTTTTTTTTGTGTAATAAAAATACTTTGTTTGCATTTATGGAATTTCCCCTGTACATAATACCAAATGTCATTAAAAAATTAAAATGGCTATAATAAATAATTCTTTTTGTATTATCATCTGTTACTTTTTTAATACACCTTAAGGTAAACAAGCTGAATTTAATTTTGATATTGAGATATATGGTCTTTCCAATTCAGTCTTTTGTCGATATAAATACAGAGAAACTTTGTCTTGGATACTTACTGAGATCACGTGGCTTAGTCAATTGAAAGTGAATAATGTTAGTTTTCTCCATATTAAGTGTTAGTTTATTTGACAAGAACCAATTATTTAATAAATTCAACTCTTTATTACATAGAAACTTTAAGCTCATCAATAGAACTATGAGAAACCAATAAACTTGTATCATCTGCAAATAATACTGGTGTGGCAAATTCTTTTAAGAACTGTGGTAGGTCATTAATATATATTAGAAAAAAAGAGGACCAAAAAAAAATACCCTCCTTGGGGAACACCATTTTTTACTATTCCAATACTAGATTTAGAACTAGTTGCAGTCATTGTATTATTAATTTCAACTCTTTGTTCTCTTAGATCAAGGTATGATGATATCAAATTTAGAAACATATTTCTTATACCATAATGTTCAAGTTTGTCCAGAAGAATTCTATGATTGTCACAGTCAAAAGCTTTTGACAGGTCACAAAATATACCAACAACTGATTTTTTTTCATTAAAAGCATCTAATATAACAGACTCTAATTTATATGTTGCATCAATTTCAGATAATTTTTTTTCTAAAACCAAACTGTGAGACAGACAAAATTTCATGGAATGTTAGGTGATTCAATATCCTGTTATACATTAACAACTTCAAAAATTTTTGAAAAAGCTGTCAATAATGAAATTGGTCTATAATTCTCTAGTGACTCTTTTTTGCCTTTTTTATATAAAGGCTTGACTAAAGCATGTTTAAGATGACTTGGGAAAATCCCAGTATTTAGCACTGTAATGCATATGTGACTAATAGGTGCACTTAATGACTTAGAACAATGTTTAACAACTTTACTACTAATTTCATCATAACCATGATATTCCTTTGATTTTAGATTTTTAATAATATTCTCAATTTCAAATGTGGTAGTACTAGAAAATGTAATATCTGGAAAAGACTTTCTACAAAAGAGCTTAACAAAATTCATGGGACCATTTTGAGGATTAACTTGTTTTATAAGTTTATCAGCTACACTTAAAAAATGTGTGTTAAATAATTCAGATATCTCATTTACATCCTCAATAATTTTACCATTTGATACAATGGATACATTCTGTGTACATCGTAATGATCTTGATAATTCTTCATTGATAATTTGTCACCAATATAATTCCTTTTAGCCACATTTATTACTTTATTTAGAACTTTACAATACTTTTTGTAATATATTTTTTCGACACTATTGTTGGAGCTCCGTACCTGTTCATAAATTTTTCTTTATTTTTTAAAAGATATTAAGATACCTTGAGTCATCCATGGTGCATTTTTGCTTATCAATTTATTTTTAAAATACTTTACAGGACAATTCGAATCAAAGTAAACTAGTACAGTCTTTAAGAATATGTTAAACTGTTTATCACAATCGTTTTCTCTATATGTATCCTCCCAATTTTCTGTAAATAAGGATTTATATAAATTATCCAATGTATACTTGTTTATTATTCTGTGTTTATATAGCCTACTTCTGCTCTACAATTAAGATTTAAATCAATAGGTAAAACTAGAAGCTGACCATCATGGTCAGATAATCCATTAACAAAAGGTAGAACAGAATAATTGTTCTTATTGGTTTTATCAAAGAAAAAATTATCTATTGCTGTTTTAGATTGGTTTTGAATTCTTGTTGGGAAAAATACAATTGGTTCCATATTAAAAGCATTTACACGAGAGTTTAATGTTGAAGTAGGCTACCTTCAGTTCTACTAAATAATTTATATTAAAATCCCCACATATAATAAATTCTACATTAATATTAAAACAGTCAGTTAAAAAATTTTCTAGTTGATCAGAAAAAATTACCATATTCCCAGAGGGTGTCCTGTATACACAAATTATAATATACATCTTATGAATGGCTCTGATTCCAATTGTGCAACATTCAAAATCTTGTTCTCTACAGCATTTACTACAGTCAATTTCATGATATCTTAAATTATTTTTTACATAAATACATAGACCACCCTTTTCTTTATTAGTTCTGCAATAACTTGCTGCTAATTTATAGCCTTCAAAATTAGACAATTCTATACAATTGGATTTCAGATGATGTTCTCTTAAGCAAACTATATTAATATTTAGATTAAGATCTAATATCAAAGATTGAAAACAAACAAGAAGTTCATCCTGTTTATTGTATAAACCTCTTATATTTAGATGCAGGATATTTAGATCAAGTAACTCATATTTTACATGGTTGTGTTTTGTTTATCACCTACATATTTATAAGATTCTTCAGAATACACCACATTGGAATAGGTACTTTTATTACAATTTATTCTCTTGATACAATTTATATTGGATCTATCTTCGAAATTATTAGGGGATTTTTGTAATTTATCTGTCAAAACAATGTTTGTCTGATTTACAGGCCCCAACTGTATATATCAGACAAGCTGCTCAGTTTTCCGAATTATTGCCTAATGAGTTTACATGTTTCTGTAACAATAATGTCCTTTCCTTTATAATTAAGTGAGGACAAGATGGCGGGTCTAAGTGTTTGTGTTGTATGTGCTAACAAGGTGAAAAATTCCCAAAAAGGAATTGGTTGTGAAGCAGCGTGTGAACGGTGGTTTCATTCTAACTGTGTGAGGCTATCAGAAGGAATGTATAAAGAGTATTGTGAAAAAAGTGATAAGAAGTGGACATGCAATCGTGCAGACTGCAAGCCACTCCCTAACCTTAAAACTCTTAATAGAAAACTTGGAAACAAAAATCGTCACATCTATTGAAGAAAAAGTGCGCCCCATTGAAAACAAACTTAGCAAACTGGAAAGAGACATTCAGAGTGCAGAAGTGGACATATAAAAAAAAAGACATGAAATCTTGGAGGCAGCAAATCACATGAACGAGCTGTTTGAATCACTGAAAACGGAAGTTGAATCATTTAAATCGGCACACAATCTAAGTGAAATTAGCAATCAAATGGAAATACTCAGTGAAGGTAATGAAGATATCCAACAATACCTAAGAAAAAAACAACCTAAAGATCGAGGGAATACCAGAGGACTGAGAAGAATCCATAGAGGAACTAGTGGAGAAAGTAAAAAACATAGTAAAAGCAATAGAAGTAGAAATATCGGATGAAGACATTGATGTAATCCACAGAATACCTTCAAAATCAAACTCAGCAAAGCCGACATTGGTGAGGTTCGTATGTAGATGGAAAAAAAACATGCTTATGGAAGGAATCAGAAAGAAGAAAGGCCTAACCACAAAAGAAGCCAACTTAACTGGACCGAAGATGAATATCTAC
>PNEQ01023149.1:0-19007 GCA_003012365.1 Medauroidea extradentata
ACTCTCTGGAAGCATAAAAAAAAACGTCGTCACCGCACAAAACGTTTTCGTCTCCTGTAGTTGGCTCAATATACTTCTACCGAACGTTACTATTAGTAGACATAATATGAATATCCAGATTTCCACATTTCTGGAGCGAGCCAAAAAAAAATCTTCATACTTCAACCAATGTCAAGAACGTTCCTAATTTCCATAAAAAATTTTAATCCTTCCTCAAACTACTCGACTTTCCTTTGTCACTCCTGCTAGGCACACCTGCCGTAACCCTCCTAACAGACAACCTCACTGTAAATCGATACTATCTCTGGTCACGTCCATGATATATGTACAAAAATTATAAAATATCACAAAATTCAAGGCGGGTCATGGAAGCTCTGGTGCAAAGTGCAAAGAACAAACACTCATTTAATACATAGATTATACTAAATAAACAAAACTAATTTATAACGTGAATACTTTAAGCCAAAGACATCACCGCTGTATGCCTTGGAAGCAAGCATATCAACAAAACAATGAAAATTTACTAAAGCCTTTAACATAGCAAATGCTATGTTACACCACCCAGTCTCCGTTGTGCTTTTTCTTCCGCTCAGTGCAACCTAACACTGTAAACAGAACTATAGACACGCCATACTCAGTGCAGGATGTCTTCAGCTACGAAAATCTTTTGAATAGCTTGACATATATCCTTCTTTAGGAATCAAAGTTTTAACAAGCAGCCGTAGTGTCAAATCATAAAGGAAACCTTCATATATTTTTGTACTTGTAATTTTTGTTAATACATTCACTACAATTTTTGGCCTGTTTATAAGCTTTAACTGTGTTCGAAGCGGCATAAGACATCCATTTGTGGCGTTTGGTGGACAGTATATAAATTATTTTTACAAATATAATAAAGGAAGGTGTCATGGGCACACCTATATATTTCGGGAACCAGGCGTTTCCAGATCATATATTATAAATTTTTCAGAGTGTACTTTTTTATGAATTCAACTATGCAAACATGTTCGAAGCGCATACTTTTATAATAACTCTGTATACACACAATGCACGCCCATTTTAATGCTAATTCGTGCATGAATAGACTCATACATACGCAGATACGCACACGTGTGTATATCTGTATATATTATCAGAAAATTGTTTCTTACGAACATGAAAATTTAAGTTTTAATTTAGATATTTTTATGTAATTTGATAAAAAGTATTGTACAATTGTATTTATGTAACACATTATGGCATTGTTTTTTATAATTTCTATGCAGAAAGAAACACGTGAAATCTTATCATAATATATCTTACTAATAATGTCTGCAAAATATTTAAGAGTGGTTTGTTCCATGTGCGAAGCAGGACTATTTCAACGAGCTATTGTGATGTCCGGCAGTGCCGCATCCCCCTGGTCTCTTGGAGAGCATCCAGCTAATTGCTCAAAGGCTGTAGCACGTAGCTTAGGTTGTCTATGGTCGACTTCAGCAGAGACAATTCAATGCTTACAAGGCAAAACTGTTGTACAGATGCTCACATCATTTGAAGAACACTTCAAAGTAAGTAATCAGTTTTTGTCATGGTAACACCTGTGCCGTTTGTTGGCACATGCTCGTTTTTTTTTGTCTAGTTCGTATGTTCGTAGTGGTAACTAGATAATATTTTTTATTTTGGCAAATTACTCCACCCCAGCACTGGTTATTTCTTTAATCTTCATAAACTTGTAACAATAGTAAACTGCTCATTATTTTATAAAGAAAATTTAAGGTAATTATTTATGTGCAGTTAAGGCAGTGTGGTATATTTATGAAGCAGTTCTTGTGTAATACTTCTAACCAACTCTAATCATGATCTGATCATATTTGTTTTCAAGTGAATCAAACAAAAATTTTATTGGTAAAATTTAAATTAAAATACCATATTTTGAATATTAAAACACGTGTGTGTTTTAAAATATTTTGTTAAGGAAATATTGTTCGATACTGTCGAAATACTATTTTCGTAACATCAAGTAGCTACGACTCTATGCCGGCCTATAACCTCTAGGCATTCCTTTGTCTCGACCTTGTTGTCTCTTACACATCATGGCGTGAACATCGACCAAACACTTAGTGTTCTTTATCCGTTTATAATGTCGTAATCCGATAAGTTTTCCGCCTAGGGTGAGTTTAATCTTTCAATTCATTATATTTTGCGCCCTTGTGTTACATTGTTTTTATGACGTTCTTTAAAATTATATTTTGTTTGCTTGTTTAATGTAGCGGTCCCTGCCACGCGGTTTCTACTCTTTGCTATGTAGAAGGAAGCCTATCAAAAATTTGAGTGATTTGGCTTGTCTACATATTCCGATGTAGAAGTAATTTTATTTCTACTCGTCCTTTTGCTGTACCGTCATCGGTAGCCATGGGCGAGATGGAGAAGTAACATCTTTCGGCGGTGGCAAGAGTGTCCCCATGAAGGACAGCCAGAAAAGTCCAGCCAGTATATTTATTTTCCTTCTCTCGTCCTAACTACTTGATGTGCACACAGCTCTAATAATTCTATTTGAGACTATATTTAATATTCGATCACAACCTCTGCAAAATTAATTGAACAACGAACATTTAAAATTTGATAAAGTAGGTAATATTAAGATGTAAGTTAATTAATTAATTTTTGTGTTGGGGATTCCCTTCTTTGACTTAATTATGATATTCTTAAGCCATACATGCTTTTCTTGATTTGTTAATGTACCGTATTGGTTAATTTACATACACCGAATACTCATTATGGAAAGAATTTATTGTTATCTAATCTACTGATCAAGGTATTAAAAAATTTTTTTTTCTGAATTATTAAAATTTTATTTACTAGACCTAACTCATTTCATAAAGTTTAATATACAGAGGCACTCATGCTCCAAATTTAAAATTAAATTAATTTTTGTATGGTATATTAAATTAATTATCTTTAATGTGAAGTATTGGGGAAAGGAGGCTCGGCCCTTTCTCTGACCTATAATAAGAAGCACCGATCAACAACTTGTGTCCACGTTAGTGCTGTACCCCTTTCTTTGCTTGGCTGGCCTAGGAGCTGTCTTTATCGGTTTACCCTATTGGTTTACCCTTCCTGGACCTCCTAGGTTGGTTGGTAAAGTTTGGGGAAGTTCCATCCATCAGTACAAAAATGGTAGCAGAGCATGGTTGTTGATTTGTGTTTCCTTTTGTGCATGCTACTGCACGTTGCTTCCCTATTTGCTTTGGGAAGTTGGTACATGGTGTCTTTCACTCAGCGCCACACTTTCCCTCTGTGCTTGGGTTAATTTAGGGTTTTGTTATTGTGTGGGTGTTTTTGTGTTTTCTTGTGGGCACACAATTTTTCTCTGTGTCTGTATTTTGTTACCTTACCATGGCAACTATAGTACCTGAATTTCAGCGAAAATATGAGTGCCAATATGAGTGTACCATCAGAGGTACACAGGCACCTGAAAATACTGCTGCTTCTTATAGAAGCACCTTGCGTGCAGCTTTATTTATTGAGAAACCCATTGATTAAAAATATTTAGAGTCTATTGAAATTGATGAGTAATACAAAAACTGTGTTTCTAAGGTCATCATTTTAAAAGAGATTTTTGATAACCTGGAGGATGATCCTAGAACTCCTACATTCCCCCAGACTTAAAAATAGGTTAGCCAACCTAAAGAGGCATACAGAAAACCTTTTGTGTTGGTTTTCTGAAAAACTTACTGAATCCCAGGTTCAATACCTTGAAAATATTAAAATTAAAATTCAGGAAATGTTTGAGGCTCTCGGTAAACTCGAGGCTCAGTATTTACCTCCTCATATCTCTACAGGAGAAACTTCCCAGACTTCAATCCTTTCCTACCAACTCTCTAACTTTGAGGTCAGTGCACCAACTGGTACCAACCAACTTTTTCAACCTACACAGTTCAACCTAGGTGGTAACCCTTCTGGTGCCACCACACCTTTCTGTGTACCTCTTTCATTGTCAGACCAGGCTGTACCTTTGTTTACTTCACTTTCTCCACACAATAAAGTTGTTAGTGGGACTTATCCATACATGTCCACTTCTGTGTTTCCAACTACAACTAACCTTGTTTCACCGGTCTTTGGAAAAATTACTCACCCCCTTGAACGAATGATCCGTGATTTTCCAGCAACTGATGGTTTGCACGTGCTTAAATTCTTAGAATATTTAAAGAATATTGTGAAACTTCAGCCGGAAGCATAACTTCTAGAGTTAATTTACCCATTTACTCAAGGTCCTCTCAGTGAAAGAACCAGATAAGCCATTTCACAAAATTTTTCTTTTGATGCGTACCATGCAGGTACTCTACATTTTTTTTATTCCTGCTAGACTTCTTACACAACTGCAACTCAAAATGTTCAACCGTCTTCAGGAACCTAATAAGTCACTGTTCGTCTTTGCAAGTAGCATTAGAGAGGCTGCTATTGTTTTGCAGTTGAAGTTACCTGAAAGTGAAATTGTCAACACTATTTTGGAAGGATTAGCACCTCAGGAACGCTCTCGCTTAGTTTTTGTCTCAAAACCCACTTCTTTTGCAGAATTAGACATGGTGTGCATACATTCTCAAAACATTCGGTATGCTGACCAGAAACATGAAAATATATTTCATCAATACAAACCTACCAAAACATTTAAAGATAATAATAAAAGGATACCTAGTGATCCTATCCTCAGCCATGTGACTGAAAATCCTGCCAAATTGCAAACACCTACCAAACCGCCTCTAACTAGCTTTGAACAAAAACCTACTATCTCTTGTAACTATTGCAAGAAACCTGGCCGTGTTATTTCAAATTGTTTCAAGTTAAAACCAAAAAAACAAGGACCCCGGGGAAGAAAGGTGAGCGATCTTCCCTGTAATCATGGCAGTCCTGCCAATTCTAAATGTAATGCTCACATACTAAATTCTGTGAATCTTTGCCATCATTTTCAATATCTTTTTAGTTCTCATAAATTTGGTGACAAAAAAAATTTGAGCATATGTCAAGTAAATTTTCCAAATGTTAAGGGTATTCAGAAGTTTCCAACCCCTCATGTTGATGTTATTTTAGGAAGATTAACTATTAATGTGCTTGTTGACTCTGGAGCAGCATGTTCTATTATTTCTGAAAAACTTTTTCAAAATTTAAGGGAATTAAAGCTGATAAAGTCTGTTGAATCTTGTGATATTCAGTGTTACACAGCATCCAGAGAAACCTTACCTCTTTCTTGTTGTGTTACATTTCAGATAAAAATTGGACAATTTACATGGAATCATAAGTGTCTTGTTTCCAAGAATCTTGGATTAGAATTTATATTAGGTGCTGACTTTATGAAATCCACCGGACTTGTACTAGATATTCAAGACCGGAATATATTTTTCAAATTTTCTCCCAACGACAAATTTTTTTTTTTTCAGATTGTAAACAGAATCAGAACATTTCACCTGAAATAAAGGCTCAATCAAAAGTAATTGCTGATCATTTTGCTTATTTGGACAAGTTACAACGGTCAGCGATTAAAACCCTGTGTGAGCAGTTTCCTAAAGTTCTCACCTCTAAATTAGGACTAACTGATTTATTAGAGTATGATATGAAATTAATTGATAAGGAATAAGTTAAGAGTCATCCATATAAACTAGCACCCCCTAAAATGGAAATTTTGAGAAATTAAGTTCAGGAATTGTTAGATAAGGGTGTAATTGAACAATCTACATCACAATACGCCAGTCCAGCCTTTTTAGTGCCTAAACCTAATTGAAAACACCACATGGTGGTTGATTTTCGCAAAGTTAATCAAAAGATCGAAATTGAATCTGTTCCTCTTCCTGACTTGCATTCTGCTTTTAAATGGTTTGGAAAAGCAAAGTATTTTACTACTATTGATCTTAATGCTGCTTATCATCAAATTCCTCTATCAGAACAGTCTAAGCCTATTACCAGCTTTTGTGTTCCATGGAACCTTTACCAGTTTACTCGTGTACCTTTTGGTTTGGCTACTGGTGCTCAGGTACTTACTCGTCATTTAGATAGAATATTTCATGACATTAAATTTAAATACGTGTATAACTATCTTGATGACCTTGTGATATATTCTGAAACTTTTGAACATCATGTAGAGCATCTTAAAGAAGTTTTATTACGCCTAGAAAAGGCAGGTCTTACTGTTAATCCTAATAAAGTTTGCTTTGCTGTACAAGAAATTTCCTTTCTTGGTCATAACATTTCTTCAAATGGTATTTCTATAGATCCTAAGCGTACTCGTGCTATTAGAGATTTTCCTCCATCCTGTGATGCTAAAGGTATTGCTCGTTTCATAGGCATGGTTCAGTTCTTTGGTAAATTTATATCTAACCTAGCTGAAAAGGCAGAATTTCTGAAGAGTTTGCGTAAAAAATCTGTAAAATTTGAGTGCGGTGAAGAACAACAGCACGCTTTCAACATTTAAAAAAATATATAAATCATCCTCCTGTTTTGCGCATGCCTGATTTTTCTAAAGAATTTATTTTACAAACAGATGCTTCTAGTTTGGCCTTAGGAGCAGTCTTAGCTCAAGACTTTGAGGGTGTGCGGCAGCCTATTGCTTTCGCTTCACGAACACTCACACCCCAAGAAAGAAAAGCTTCAAATATTTATGAATTAGAGTGTTGGCTGTAGTATTTGGCATTGAGAAATTTCGACAGTACCTGGAACATAATGAATTTCTTCTTGAAACTGACAATCAAGCTTTGTCGTGGCTTTGGCTCACCCACGACAGTTAAGAAAAATTGACCGCTGGGTTGTCAGGATCTCTTCATTAAAATTTAGAGTGCAGCACATTAGAGGATCTCAAAATGTAGTGGCTGAAAATCTGTCACGCATGTTTGATAATTCAAAAATTTCTGATGAACCTGAAAACCTTCCAAATTGCAATTTAGTTTCTGAATTTCCATTGGCATTTACTAATTTACAAGAGCATCAAGAATTGGATGATGAAGTAAATCAGATTATTTTAAAGTTAAAATCTGGAATAGAGCAAAAACCATATTTCTTGTCCAAAGGGATTCTATGTTGTAAATCCCGTGAAAATCATAAACGTGCTGTGCTACCTACTCACTTGAAACCTATGGTATTTGATTATTTTCATTCTTCACCTTTAGGGGCACATCTTGGTATTCACAAAACCATTCAGGCTATTCGACAACATTTTATTTGGAAAGGAATGAATGCTGAAATTGCATATAGAGTAAAACTTTGTAAATTATGTGCTTTAAGTAAACCTGCTCAGAACACACATTTAAGATTTCTAGCTTCTGATGTTGCAACCAAACCTATGGAAAAACTTTTCATTGATTTTGTTGGTCCCTTCCCAAGAAGTAAAAGGGGTAACAATACATTATTAGTCTGTGTGGACACATTTTCTAAATTTGTCTGGCTTATACCTTTGAGAAAAGCTGATTCTGTTTCCACTGTATGTGCTTTTCAAACACAAATATTTAAAAATTTTGGTGTTCCTTCTTCTATTATTTCTGAGAATGGTTCACAATTCACCTCAAAGATTTTTCGGAACATGTGTTTTTGTTATGGCATCCGCCGTATCACCCTGTCTCCATACTACCCACCACCCTCGCATGCGGAACGTTTCAACCGAAACCTCCATTCAGCTCTCATTGCTTTTCATGCGACGGATCAAAGTATTTGGGACAGTAATCTTTCTTGGCTTCAAATGGCTTTCAATTATGCCAATCATGAATCACACAAAACTAGTCCTTTCAAACTTGTTTTTACTTATGCTCCAAATAATCCTTTGTCAAACTAATGGAGTTTAAGTGATTTATTGCCGGATGATCCCAAGGACATCCGTCAAGTTTGGGCAGCAGCCTTTAGGAATTTAAAACGAGCTCATGTCAAAAGCAGAGCCAAATATGACAAACACCGGGTTGACAACCCGTTTAAAATAGGCGACCTTGTCCTTTGCAAGGCCCATCTCATCAGCAACGCTGCTGATAAGAAAATGGCTAAACTTTGTTACCCTTGGTCTGGTCCCTACCATATCCAGCGTTTTCTTAAGCCTGTGACTGCTAGTCTCGCTGACCCTGAGACGGGTCATTACATAACTAGAGCCCATGTCTCCCACCTGAAAAGGTATTATTCTGCTTAATTTTCTCCACAGTTTGGGAGCTGCAGATTCTAACTGTGCATTGTGTTTTTTGTTGTCTTAATTTTGTGACCTCGACTTTTGTACAGTGGTCTGATCATCCACTTGTATTAGTCTTTAGGTCTATTCATTCATGTGCGCGCACCAAAAAAAAAATAAAAAACTGCAGTACTAGGTTAAATTCATTTTATGCTAAATAAATTTTATTATTAAAATTAAATTGTGCTAGTTCAAATAAAAGTTAGTTGGGATATATATGAGTGTGTTTTTTCCTCGTGGTGAATATAGAGTTCATTTAATTGTTTTAGTTGATATTGGTTATATGGGTTAAATATTCTTGGTGTATTTTGGGTGTGTTTTTGGGAAACCTTCTTGTGGTTAACTAATTCCTGGGAAATGTGTTCTTTGCCTTTCTTGGTGATTTGGGTTACTGTAGTATTTTAGTTCTTGGTCCTTCAACATTTTGGGACGCTTATGGGTCTTTCGACATTGATGTCGTTGAGATATTTATCATTCTTTAAATCTACCATGTAGGGTATCGTGTTGTTTGTTTTAGTGTTGTTCTCTTGTCCTGTTGTGGTAGACATGGTCACCATGTTGTTATTCTTCGTGCTCCTGATTGTGAGCATTGTTGTTTCATCGACTGTCACGATTACTCCTCTGGACTCTGGCATCTTTTTCGAGAGAGAAGATGACCTCTTGTTTTCCGACAATTTTTACTCTGTGGTTCTCAATTTTTATTTGCTTGCTCTGAAATAAGAGTGTAATGGACTTCAGACTTTGTTAAATACTGTGGTATCTGTGCATGAGAATGAGGGAAGACATATTTCGATAAACACCTCCTTTGATATAAATTTTAATTTTACGGTACTCCAGTTGAGAGATAGCTTTATTGCATTTAAGTCTGAAACTAAAACTTTGACCTCTCTGTTACCAACACGATCAAAACGTGCATTAATTGATTTTGGAGGCAAAATTTTGAAAACTGTTTATGGTACTTTAGATAATGAAGATATAAGAGTTTTGGAACATCGTTTAAATTCTATTGAACATTCTGAAGATGACATTTCTGCTAGTGTAGCAAACCAAATTATTTTGATAAAAAATCTTGAAGACCGAGTAATCAACATTACTTTGTACATCAAAAAATTAAGTCAGTTATATTTGGTTCATTATAATTCTTTGTATTCTAACGTAAGTCATTTAGTACATGAAACTGTTGAAAAAATTGTAACATTGAGTTTTAGGATTGATTTGAATACTATGCTATTGCGTATTAGTGAGGCTCTTTCAAATGCTAGATTAGAAATTTTTGATCTGCGACATGCCATAGAAACTAGTGTACATGGAAAATTAAGTACTACTTTGCTAAATGCTGAATCATTTTGAACATAGGCCTACTTAAAAATATTCACCAACTTGTCACTTTACCTTTACACATGATAGCATCTGCGATACCAGAAAAAAAAAATATATATATATGTATTATGGACTCTCAACTGTTCAGGCGATTGTTTACAATTCTTCTCTTAACATTGCTATTAACATTCCCTTAGCCAATAAGGATAGTTTGTTTAAGAAATATCACACCTTTCCAGTTCCCTTTCCGGCTTCCAACTTGAACAGGTATGTAATTTTCATTGTCAAAGAATTTTTAATTTTAAGTTTGGATCGAAAGCATTTTGCTACAGTTGATCATGATTCAATGTCTGATTGCAAAACTCATGGCATCACCTTGTGTCCTACTTCATTTCCTTTTTTTGACAGAGATATTGATACTTGTGAATTTAATCTTTTCTCAGGAAAACCATAATTTAACTTTTGTGATAAGTGTGTGATGAACCTTAACCTTCCTTTCTTACGTAAAACCACTGCACATTGGATCTTTGCAACCAACTCCTCTATTGATGTTACTTTTTTGTGTAGGTCTACCACAGAATCCTATTCTCCCTTCACACTTTCCTTATCAGGGAGTGGTTTAATCAACCATGCTTCACATTGTGATATCGTTAGTCCTGTCTTCAAAACCTTCGGAGCAGTTTATTCTGCTATTCACTATAACCTTTCTTTACCTGTTGTTCATGTTCCTAAATTAGTCACTAACCTAACCTCTGTACATTTTCCTACTTTTCCAAATTTATCCATGAATGATTCCTCATCAAGGAACTTGATTCCCTTTTAAACTCTCATCCTCGGGGAACTGACTTTCATGATGTCCTTAATCTCCTTCATCCTCGTCCCTCACTACCCAATGATAACCTTAGTCTCATTTCTATAATTCTTGTATGTTTTACTATATTATGTATTGTTTCTTTTGTGATATTTTGGTTGAAATCCAAATTTTGTATGACTGTTTCGAGTCATCCTCCTAGTAATCCCATTGGGCCAGAGAGATCTATTGTTGTGCCTTTATCTGTTGTTTCTTCTGCTTCTGCGGAAGCGTAAGAGATTTAAACTTTAAAACTATTGTGTGTTAAGTATAATCCTGTAATCTTAGTGTTTTGTGTGAGGTGTGGCCTAGTGTAGTGCCTGACCCCATGTACCGCCCCGTGTTCCGCTTTAGGGGATGGAGTGTGTGCTGTTTGTTGGCACATGCTCGTTTTTTTTTTTTTTTTGTTTTGTCTAGTTCGTCTATTCGTAGTGGTAACTAGATAATATTTTTTTTGGCAAAGTTACTCCACCCCAGCACTGATTATTTCTTTAATCTCCGGTAAACTTGTAACAATAGTAACCTGCGTATTATTTTATAAAGAAAATTTAAGGTAAATATTTATGTGCAGTTAAGGCAGTGTGGTATACTTATGAAGCAGTTCTTGTGTAATACTTCTGACCAACTCTAATCATGATCTGATCATATTTGTTATCAAGTGAATTAAAACAAATTATTTTATTGGTAAAATTTAAATTAAAATACCATGTTTTGACTATTAAAACACGTGTGTGTTTTAAAATATTTTGTTAAGAAAATATTGTTCGATACGGTCGAAATACTATTTTCTTAACATCAATTAGCTACGACTCTATGCTGGCCTATAACCTCTAGGCATTCCTTTGTCTCGACCTTGTTGTCTCTTATACATCATGGCGTGAACATCAATCAAACACTTAGTGTTCTTTATCCGTTTATAATGTCGTAATCCGACAAGTTTTCCGCCTAGGGTGAGTTTAATCTTTCAATTCATTATATTTTGCGCCCTAGTGTTACATTGTTTTATGACGTTCTTTAAAATTATATTTTGTTTGCTTGTTTAATGTAGTGGTCCCCGCCACACGGTTTCTACTCTTTGCTATGTAGAAGGAAGCCTATCCAAAATTTGAGGGATTTGGCTTGTCTACATCTTCCGATGTAGAAGTAATTTTATTTCTACTCGTCCTTTTGCTGTACTGTCATCGGTAGCCATGGGCGAGATGGAGAAGTAACATCATTCGGCGTTGGCAAGAGTGTCCCCATGAAGGACAGCCAGAAAAGTCCAGCCAGTATATTTATTTTCCTTCTCTCGTCCTAACTACTTGATGTGCACACAGCTCTAATTATTCTATTTGAGACTTTATTTAATATTCGATCACAACCTCTGCAAAATTAATTAAACAACGAAAATTTATAATTTGTTAAAATAGGTAATATTAAGATGTAAGTTAATTAATTAATTTTTGTGTTGGGGATCCCCTTGTTTGACTTAATTATGATATTCTTAAGCCATATGTGCTTTTCTTGATTGGTTAATGTACTGTATTGGTTAATTTACATACACCAAATACTCAATGTGCAAATAATTTATTGTTACCTAATCTACTGATCAAATTACTAACAAAAATTTTTTTCTGAATCATTACAATTTTATTTACTAGACCTAACTCATTTCATAAAGTTTAATATACAGAGGCTCCCATGCTCCAAATTTAAAATTAAATTAATTTTTTGTATGGTATATTAAATTAATTATCTTTAATGTGAAGTGTTGGGGAAAGGAGGCTCGGCCCTTTCTCTGACCTATAGTAAGGAGCACCGATCAACAACTTGTGTCCACATTAGTGCTGTTTTCTCCTTTCTTTGCTTGGCTGGCCTAGGAGCTGTCTTGATCGGTTTACCCTATTGGTTTACCCTTCCTGGACCTCCTAGGTTGGTTGGTAAAGTTTGGGGAAGTTCCACCCACCAGTACACACGAAAAATAGTTATTTTCTAGATTCATAAAATTGCCTTTTATGAAGAAACACCTTACAAAGTGATAGACAGAAAATAATTTCAACATCAAATCGGTGTTATACCACATTAATAAAACTAATAGAATTTTTGTGTAACAGGGACTATCGATTTGTTTTTACATTTAATATAAACTAAATTTTAGAAGGAAGAACTTCACAAATACACGGGCACATTAAATACATAAGGCTTCATCCAAACATTTTTTTACCTACATATGACATAAACCCTACATTTAAATGTACTTTAGAATCATTATTTAAAGCCCACTGTCAACTGTAGTAAATACCTTTTATTTGGTAATGTGGGCTATTAAGTATCGTTTTGAGTGAAATATAAATAATAACTATAATTTTAAGATGAGTCAAGATGAATTAGCTCTACATTCAGGCAGTGTTCCTGATTATGCTTTTTTTTTACCTTTGTTGTAGATTTTGCTGACGTTAACGTTAACCTGGAGGCTACTAAGATTAACCATACTACTTGAATAATATACATATATATAATAAAAATTTAGTAGTATGTAGTTAGAAAAAGATCAGATCGCAAAGAATTCACAAAATCAGATTTTCAATATTTTGTAGTATATTTTTTTCACTTACAAATATCATTACCATACATTTTTTCATTCGTGGGGTAACTTAAATTTCATTATAAATAAGTCAACCAAAATTTTAAAACACTGTATTATGCATATGCAAAAAGTATGAACTTCTTGCCATATTTAGTCCTTTATGATAAGACAGTTTTAGGCCTGTATGATTAGTAGGGGGAGGGGAAAATACCCACGAATCACTATCGTATGACGATGTTAAATTACTAAAAGTTCAGTATTCTTTTATTTGGTTGTCAAAAGAACTTGTCATTTATTTTGAGCTAAATTCAATTGATATCTTATTTCGAAAAATATATTAGCCATATCATAATTCACATTGCTTTTTTCGTAGCAAGGCAAGGAATCGTTAGAAATATTTATAACTCCTGGTGCAATAAACGTATCGTTTTGTTCACTGATACAATGAAGCTTCTTGTGATCCACACGACAATTCACGTACGTAATATTTACAGCGGCGTTTGGTTTTGTGCACAATGAGGCTTGGAGTCTAACAGTACAAATGGAGCTTTAGATACATGTCAATATAATGATCTATCCGTTTTAAAGAATAATATGGCAGTGTTTTATTTACGTATCGCTGTAAGATTATTAAAGTTATATGAATTTTACACGATCGTTGCATATAACATGTTTATAAACAGCATTTTTATTCAAACTGTAATAGTATTACTTTGAGATTTGCATATTTCTAAGTTACGTAAATGTTATAAGTAATCACTATATCATTCCCCTTTGTTACTTATGTATTTATTTCCAGCTTTGTCATCGACTTTACAAAACGTAAATTCAATTTAAGCATTTCTGAAATGTGAACCGAATACATAAATACCACCACATCGCTGAAGATACTGAATTGGCGCGCATCTTTATTCCATTGTAGAATATTCACTGAAGGGGTTCATAGTCGGACTTGTCATTTCCAGTTTTACTTACTATATTTGAGTACTGTTGATGTACCAGTGTTTGCTGGTGGCTCTCCAGCATAGGCCACCATACGCCTACATCCAGACGGCCTTATATGTTATTTGTTGCTGTCGTAGTGATAAACATATTGTAACAAGCTTGTGTGCTAAAATTACTATAAACATAACAATTGGCTGCACAAAACATAGAGAAGCAGACAAATGTACAATCTCGCTAATGTCAGTAGGTTACTTTAATGTATATTGCGGGCAAGGCTTTATGTACACATTATTTTATTGTTAGTGCTCGTTAAATATTTATTTACTGTTAGTTAAAGTAATCTGTAAATTGTCTCTAATCAGTGGTTAATAGAGACTGGTGCAGATACTGTAAATATAGTATGTAAGTTTACTTATAGTGTGCGCACCAACTTTTTTGCACCAATGCACGCGTGATTCTACCCTAACTATTTTTAGCCTATAATAGACCGTCAGTATGGTTGTATGTTTTACCAAATGACCGAAAATACGTGCACAAGCTACGCGTATATTTTAGCAGTTTTATTGTGTTAATTTAGGAGCGCAGGATGTAAATATATTGACTCTTAGAATAATGGTTAGAAGTATATTAATTTTAGAATGATTGAAATAAATATATAATAGTAAGCGCAGGTAGCAGTTTTAAATATAATAATTTTACGATCTCAATTTTAAAATGAATCTTTAACTGATTTGACTTGTAATAAGATCAGTACGTCTCTCACAAAGTAGTTAATAAATATTTATTCTGGATATTTAGTTAAACATTTACAATTCTCATTTTGAAAGGAGAATTCATTAATATTGACCAGTAATCTATGCAGTATGGCTCTTACAAAGGAATTAGTAGGTTACTAGATATTTCTTATATATGTTTAGTTAAATAGAAGATTTTTTCTTCAATTGAAATGTCCGGATACAAAGGTTTTCACGATCCTCCAATCTACGGATTTGTAGAGAGGATGAAGGGAGATCAATTAACAAAGAAGATACATACATTCATTCAAAATAGAACAGACAAAGAAAATTGGCGGAGTGAGAAGATAAAAAAGGAATTATATGAAATGCAGCCTGACTGGGAAACCTTACTCAACAAAGACAAGTTGAGACTAGAAGTCGAGATATTCGAAAGTTTTCAGAAGGATACAACGAAGAGAAGAACTGGAGTCAAATGGCCAGATGAGAGAAAAAAAGGCTCAACCAGAAAAAAATAAAAGAATTTAAGAGGAGGATGAAGGCGAAACGATGCGTGTAGTTATCGTACTGGGGTTCTTAGGAGCCCTGTAGCAAATAAAAAAAATATTTAGTCAATAAAGTTCGGCTAATTAGGTATGATAAATCTGTAAAGTCTGTGTTTGTTTAGTATAGGCCTAGTTCGAAAACCTCTGTGTATTTTTATTTCCTTTCATTCATTTAAGCTATCATTTGCATATTTATTGCATATGGTTGCAATTGTATTACAAAAAAAATGTGATATGCGCAGTGGTCACAAACCCTTCTACTACAATTTCACTGCCCTTTTTATTTACCGAAAAGAGAACTTTACTTTACTTTCGTAGCAGGTTTTGTATGCTATAACTTGGACGGGATGCTCAAGATACGAAAAATTCCAGTATAATTATTTCTCGTAGCCTAAGGTATTGGGTGATAACTTGTGACAAAAGGTGATGAGAACTGAACAGCTCTTAAAGCGGAATAATTACCTTTATCTTAGTATTTATTATTTGTGTTAATAAATACTGTTTACTTAATACATGACAAAATAGGCTTACGTGTAGCCTTTTGATCATAAATGGATTACTGTCGCTCTGTAATTAAATAATTTGCTTTAGATTGGTCTGTAATGACACTTCTCCGATACAAAATATTCCGTATTCTGAAAACTTGTGATATATTTTGCATAAATAGTGGAGAACATCGCTGTATTAAGCACGCTACTGAAATTATCTGTGCTTGGTTCTCGCCTACACGTGCATGCGTGTAATATAATTGTTTTTTTTTTTCAGTTGCTCTTCAAGGGTTTGAAGAAAACTACATCTGGCAGGTTGAAAAGTATGTAGTGTAAAATGTTAAAGTAACTATGCCGACATAAATTTTGGCTGCACGATCCAAAATCTGAGGACTCAAATTACTGACATGACAGGTCATAAAGAAAATGGCTAGTCTTGTTTAAGGAATGTTAGACAGGAACTGATATAATCACGAAATTAAAAAAGGTACCTATATTTATCGAGACAATGTTTGACGGGAGGACAAGCTCGTCATATACGAAGTTCACAGCCAGGCCATAAACAATTGAATCAGGAATTTGCAAAAGGTACCAAGTCCACATTTTGAGAAAATTCTGATTACACGAGATTTCAACTCTCCAATGCATTCTCTTGCAGTCAGTAACAAAAGAAACCAAGTCCGATACAATAAATATATTAAACGGACTAGTAAATACGTGTGGAACTTGCAAAGGGTACCAAGTCCTGGACTTGGCCCCTTTTGTTAATGACAAAGGATATGGACATTACAAAGGCATTGTGATTTTATACTTTAAACAATGCCGTTACTACCAGTGCGTTTACAAATCTTATGTGAAAGGAGTTGTTAAAGTACATGAACAGCTTCATACATTTAATATTCAGCTCCCAGGACAGTTGAGACTCGTAATGCTTACAGAAATAGAACTGTACCAATTAAAAATAAAAACTTGAAGATATTCGCGATATGTTGCAGTTCATAATGAAGCAGTCGCATTGTACGACAATATACTACACTGGCCTGCCATAGACTAATAGACACGTCCATGAATGTACCAACAGCGCATTATTTTGTTTATGACTTACATTATTGTCTTTGAAATATCTGTTTCCATGTTGTTAAATAGTTATACCACTAGCATATACCAAGGTTACAATAGTCTACACCAAGAACATTATGCTTTCTCTGATAGTGTAATACATTACATTACTTTAAAGGTAGAAGGTGCCAGGTGGTGGTGTGTTTGCTAAATATGTTTCCATGTATTATATTATTATGAACTTTGAAAGAACTGTGTAATGGGAGTGCATGACTGGATACAGTTTCTTGGACGTACTCCATTGCAAATTGAAAGACTGACAAAGAAAACTAAACAAATAAAAGAAAACCATAATATAAGCAGAGTATGCTTTTGTCAGCAAGATACATACACAACAAGAAATTCCAAAATGGAATCGGGTCAAATAGAAACAAGGAACAAACAGATAATAAATGAAAATAATAACAAATTAAATAAAAAACCATGTAACATGCGACACAACGATGAGATGAAACAAAAAAACACAGTAAATATCAGACACGAACAGAAAAATAACAAAAAAACACAACAAATAGACTAGTCAAAACACAACAGATAACAGACATATACACAAAGACAAACGACACAACGAAGAGACGAAACAAGACACAGTAGTTTTCCAGACAGACAGTGCTACGACGTTTCGGGAACTGGAATCTGAAAAAACCATGGGTTTATATAGGGTAAGCACACTTATCCTGCTCAGCCAATGGGAGTCGAGCTGTCTTCTGATTGGTCGCGCAGCATAGATTGACTCTGGTGGTGATGGGTTGAGTGTGTGTTTTGGTTTGTGCTGTAAAGTTGTTTCTTTCTTCATCAATGGGATCCACATATTTTTTAATTCAATACTCTGTTGACTGAAAATATTGCTATTGCTAATAATAAAGGCTGATTCTTTGATTTTTCTTTTAATATTGTCAGTTTCCTGTGTAAGTGGTTTCGAGTCTTCCCAAAGAATTTTGTGGCTATTTTCCCATGCATGTTAGGCCAGTTTAGATTTTTGGGTTTCGCCTTTCTTGCAATTGTTTTTATGTTCTTTGATACGTGTTGAAAGAGCTCTGCCAGTTTCTCCAATATACATATAACAACACTCGCAGGGTATCTGATTTACACAGCTGTGAGTTTGTAATTTTTCAGTGGCTGGTTTTACGCTGGTGACAATATTTTTAATAGTAGATTTGGATCGGAATGCTGTTTGATATCCGTATTTGTTTCCCAGACGTCTTATTTTTGTCTGAAAGGTCTCTTACATACGGAATAACAAGGGTTCCTGCTGGTTTTTCGGTTTCTGTGAGCCTAAGTGTTCTGTTAGGTTTCATTTGCTGTTTGATGGTGTTTGCCGGGCAACCATTGGCCGCGAGTTCTTTTTTTATTTGGTTGTGTTCTATTCAGTACAGATTTCTTGTTGGAACAAATAATCTCAGCTCGGTTAGTTAGTGTGCGAATTATGCTAGTTTTTGTGCTTTTAGGGTGGTTGGAAGCAAAATGTAGGTATTGGCCTGTATGTGTAGGTTTCCTGTATACTTTAGTTTCCAGACTGCTGTTTTCCCTGCTAACTAGTACGTCCAGAAAAGGAATGGTGCCATTGGTTTCTTTTTCATATGTGAACTTGATTGATGGCCTCAGTGAGTTTAGGAAGTTCACAAATTCCTCCAGGGTTTCAGGTCCATGTTGCCAGATAGTGAAATTTGTCGTCTACGTAACGAAGCCAGCAATACCCCTCCTAAAATCTGGCTTCGTTACGTAGACGACACTTTCACTATCTGGCAACATGGACCTGAAACCCTGGAGGAACGGCGACCAAAAAAGGAATTTAGAAAAATCATTATAATATGAATTAAACTAATTTAAGCACAACACATGACGGCTGCCGCCTTGTTCGCCATGGGGGGACAAGTCCCCAACCTACCCTATCACACTAACTAGGAGCTCGGAAGGGGTCTATGTCAGTTCTACGACTCGTCTCTTCCCCGAACGTTTTTTTTCCTCTCCCCACTACGCTGGGGGTTGTACGAGGGGGTGTTGCGGGCGGTGACACATGATGGAAGCTGTGACCAATAGGGAGATTGTTTCTTTTTTCTTTTCTTTGACAATGCGCGCGCGCACTCATACATACACTGTCGCGGAGAGGTGGGAACGACGAAACTACTGCGACAAAGTATTAGGAGACAAGCACCGAACTGGAGGTGTTTCGAGTGCTCGGTCGAGTCACAGGCTTCGGCTATGTTTATTCTTGAAAAGTAAGTATTTTCAAGCGGAAAGAAAGAGTTTTGTAAAAGTTGCAACAAAGC
>PNEQ01023150.1:0-19008 GCA_003012365.1 Medauroidea extradentata
CATAAATATGTTTTTTTAAATGTTTTATTACATAGCTCATGGGATGTAAGTTCACAGTGAATTATTTTTTTAATAGGTCAGTTGGTTTTCACTATTTGCATGGTAGCGTAACAAGCAAATTTTGACTTTGACATCCCGTTATGAGAGAATTATGAGAGCAAAAATTGTTCCGTAAGAGTCAAATGTACTCACAAGTTTCGTCTTCAAAACGAACAATATTTCATATAAATATAGAGGATGTTGCAAAATTCCATGTCAATATTCTAGGGAAACAATCCTCATGTGAAGAGGAACAAAAATGTTATGGACATAGATCCTAAAACGCACCGTTTCTGTGCTACAGTTGGCATACATGATGTATGGTTGATAGCGCGCTAGTAGTATCATGTTGCTGTGTCACAGTTGTTCGTACTGTATGTGTGTTAGTGGCGTAGTGTGTGGCATAGTAACATGTTATGTACTGCTGTAATGATGCCTCACAGCAACATGATCCTACCCGCGCGCTATCAACCATACGTCATGTATGCCAACTGTAGCGCAGAAACGATGCGTTTTAGGATCTATGTCCATAACATTTTTGTTCCTCTTCACATGAGGATTGTTTCCCTAGAATATTGACATGGAATTTTGAAATATCCTGTATAATTATGATTTTATCGCCCTTGAACACCCTCAAGTGCAACTATGAATCCTTCTTAATAATTTGGACGTTGTACGCTATTAACTGGCGAAGAACAACATTGTATTACAATATAAATAAGTAACACGGAATGCTAAGGGCAACTTAATTACATAACTTTCGTAACATAACTATTTGTTTGACGGTAAACCAAATTATGATTGTTTATTGGACAGTAACATAAAACTCAGGACACTGTTTTTTTTTTTTTTTACCGTTTCTGAGTCACTTAATGCTTTCCGTCGTAAAGGGGGTTTGGTGCATGGAAAACAAAAGAAGGTTAACATGCACATGGCGCCTGTTAGATTGTCCACTGTGGTTGCCCGGATAAAGTCACGTGTCTTGACAACAACAGGTAGCTGCAGCAGTATCTATGAAGCGTTTGTCAGAAATTCTGCAGTTCACGCACTATTTCAAAATGTCGGCTCGTCAACATGAGCTTTATTTATGTCTTATCATAGCAAGTGAATAAGAAAATTATAACAAGTTATTTTATTTATGACTTAAAGTATTTACATTACTGATTTGACCAATTAGTAGTTACCAAAAGTAAAATCCTGATTTGTACCGTACCGACATGTTTTGAATTTGATACAAAACACGGGTTCACTCTACGCAGTGACTAGTTAGTCAAATTAGCAATATAGTTGATTTAAGTCATAAAATAAAGCTTATAATTTTTTATTTTGTTCTTCAGTTGTGATGATATCTCATAAAATACATGTTCACGAGCCGAAGTTCTTAAATCGTGCGAGAACTTCAATATTCCTCACAAACGCTTCATTGCTGCGGCTGAAGCTACCTTGTTGTTGTTAAGACATGTAACATTACCCAGGCAACCACAGTTATCACTCTAACAAGCACCGTGTGTGGTTTAATAGTTTAACAATTTTTCTGTTTTCCATGCACGGTTTCCCTTAAATATATATTGCACAGAAATATATAATTCCTGTATAAAGAGCCTCGCCTTGCATTGACGTCGACAAACGGTCAAGAAAAGCAAAACAGAATGTACGCCAAAAAGAATCTGACGTTCACGTGATGTTTAGGATATTGATGTTACTACTCATAGCGCATTCTATCGATAAATAAATTTGAAGGAAAAGATGAGGCCTACAACAACAAGCTTTATAAACGCGAACGAAAAAATAATATCATGCATATTCATCACGTGAGTTCGTATTAAAATGAAGCGGTTCTGACATTTCGGAAAAGAAACATAATTTCGTAAAAGCGATCACTCGCGCAGCAGAAACAACATTCTGAAACATAATATAAACGTAGTCCATGTGTCGTACTCTGCCGTGTTTTGTTCTGCTACTCTCTAGCGCTGTAATATCTTCGTAGGTAAGACATTTTACTGACGTTATATTATTAAAACAGGTACTATACATATATATTTGTTCTTGGTTGTTTGTATTTTAAATTTACCACATTAAGAATGATTTGAAAAAAAAATTCGTAATTTGATAAGTTTTCCAAACACTACGAAACTGTTCATATTACAATAATAGTAATTTCCGCCACATATAAAATATTTTTCTCTTCCATAGATTTTGTATAGGCTCATGACAAAGTAAAGATTTGACTAAGCCACAATTGTTCGTACGAAACTAATGAAATCATTTAGACTGAAAGTAAATGTATTAAGCTTCAGAATGACTCCTTTGTAATTCAACATAAACATTGTTTATACTAAATATAATTCTTGACTGTACCTAAATTTTTGCACATATTTTAGTACATGTATGTTTTCAAATTTATTTATTTTTAATAAGAAAAGCGTAATTATGCACAATATTGCATTTACTTTCTCTCTAAATAATTCATTCATATTGTTTGAATACTTTTTACTTTGGGTAAGTCGCGAAAATAGAGAAATCAATATTCATGGCACGTGCTTATATTAATACTATCGAATCACACATATATGATATTTGTGGCAGATTACAATTAATTTAATGTGTAATAGTTGAACAGTGTTTGGTACAGTTGTTAAATTACGAGTTCTTCGGCGCAGAGCATCCTTAAGGAAACTGGTACGTGGAAAACAGAAAATATGTTAAACTGCACAAGATGGCTGTCAGAGCGACCACC
Organism: Medauroidea extradentata; assembly: GCA_003012365.1. Classification (NCBI taxonomy): domain Eukaryota; kingdom Metazoa; phylum Arthropoda; class Insecta; order Phasmatodea; family Phasmatidae; genus Medauroidea; species Medauroidea extradentata. Next base: position 2,777 of record PNEQ01023150.1, read on the forward strand.
CTGGTTGGCTGCAAGAAGTCACGTGTTCCCTCAACATGTAACATGTAGGTCTTTGGCGCTGGTGAGGCGTGACATGATGTGGGAGCAGCGCCGGAATGAAGGAGCGGGGGAAACCGGAGATCACCGAGAAAACCCGCCTTGTGGGAGGCGAGTGCTCTACCCACTGAGCCAAATGCGGCACACGGTATTATTTGAGACACATTTACGACCTCCAGTTGCGTGTCCGAATTTTCCAAATGTTTACAAAGCATTTTCTGGATACAAACAGAACATTTCTTAAATACCTAACAAACAAATAAATAAATCAAAATTTGTATTCTAAGGTAAGCAATTAAAAAGTCAGGTTAACATTCAGCTAAAATTATTTAACGAAACAATAAAAAAACTATGGGAATCGATTGAATGGACGCAGTTATAAGGGATGCAAATATTTGACACTAAAAAGCATTATTCTTGGTAAGATAGGGTTCGCAAAAATTGTGTTGCGGTAAATTTACGTTACAAGTGGTAACACATTATAATTAACCCGTAAGTAAAAAAAGGCTCAAATCATTATTTTCCTAATAGCAATTATTGCCGTGAAATAATCCTAAGCCATAATTGAGTGCCTACGAAGCTCAACCAATCTCCTGACGTCTTTCCCGGACCCACGTATACACATAAGGCCTTATTTCCTAAATCCATCATGCAGGAGGGTGTTCCTCGCCATTGTAACGAATGCCTGGTACTCGCAGACATTAATCAAGTCTTCGGAATCGACGTCCACTGCGAACGGTAATTTGTGAATGGTGTGTATATAACTTCTGCGTAAGATATATTTGGTCCTCCACAAAAAAAAACACACCAAAATAAGAACGTTTAGAATGAGACAGAAAGTTTTTGCTACAGTTTTTAAGTAAGAGTCTATTTGTCATGTAGACAGACGTATGCCAATACCCACATGGGGGCTAACAGAAAAAAAGTTCCTACAAAAATGCCATGTTATATCTATGCAGTAAAAATACTAAGCAAACAATGGAAGACACATACAAAATTAGGCACAATTAAAACGTTTGTTCCAAGATATTAAGCGTTCTGCTACCATTCTGTAGTTAATGGGATGCTCTGCAGGGCAATGATATGGTCATAGCTGAAATTACCGTAAATGTTATTTTCTTGTTCAGAAAAAAAAACATTGTAAATACTGTATAATATAACATCGAAATACACTTCCACTCACCTAATACTATTAATATAAAAATTTTTATTTACTTTCAATTTCAAGCATTTGAATTACTCATATATTTCGTTCGTAATTATTTGCTTGTGTGTATCCTTAAGTTATGTTAAGGAAAACTGACTTACACATTATTTTTTGAAATTTTAATACATTATGAGGTACAATCAGTTTTATGTTCATTGTATAAGATGTTATGATAACAGGTCTCAGTCTAAACATTTCCTGCATAGACTAACAAACTTCAATGAATTAAATTAAATTAACAAACATATTTATTTGCTTTTAATTTAGTTTTCTTAGTTCTAACCTTCGTCTTAGTGGACTTATGACGTTAATTTACTCTCACCAAAAAAATTAAGAATATCATGTCGTTACGGCTCCCTATTTAGTTCTCTGATCGCTACTCGAAATTGAAATTCAAATGAAATGTCTATGTTTTATTATTTTCAGAATAAGTTCACGCTAGTAAAACTAAAAAATAAAAATATCTACTTTCATTTTATTGAAGTTCAACATGTTTTTAAATACTGTAGCAGCAAAAAAAAACTATTTGATGTTTACAGGCTACAGCAATATTTTTTTCTTAGGAGAAAGAAATGGAAGCTACGTTGCCATCAAATATTCACCCAATTCCCAAGTTCTTGCTCTACCTTGGCAAGATCTCTGGACTGGAGACCTTCAACGTCACCATATGGAGAGTTCCTACTGGAACAACTGCGAAGTTCCAGAGATCTATTCCTGCTACCGTCTACAGCGTACTGGCTACAGCAGTAACGGTGATTGTAGGAATCACACAGGTTTATTTAATTTTATCAAAAAACGTAAATACGGGTAGAACAAAGTACTTGGAAGCAATTGAGGTGAGTTTAATTTACGTCACCGGTATGATAAATCTCGCCACTTTTAATAAAAACGTCGCGCACAGGAAGAACATTACGTGTATGTGTGTGCAGGTTGGTAGCATGTTCCCAGAGAACCCTGCAGAGAAATATGATAGTAATGACCGGCACATGTATGTTATTGTCACAGTGACGATGTTCTATATGTTCTCAGTTTTCTGTCTGGATATGTTTGCACTTCTCTCATACTTCCCTTTAAGTTTATCTCTATGCATATTGTTCTCCTACACTGTACATTTAATTACTTTTACCGTTACATCTTACTATGTGTACTGGGTTCTACGCGTTAGACGCATAATGAAGTTACTGAATAAAAATCTTTGGCAGATTCTTAACCCTCAGGAAGAAAGTATAATCCCAGAGAGGTCAAATATGGTTACAGCAGGCAATTCCCATTCCTCAGTGCAAGAGTCTAGAATCGAAAACCTTCGAAACCCTAGGCAGCATAACATAGAATATAACATATTCCATGTAAGAGTAATTTATAAGAACGTGCATAAAATTGTAGTTCTCATCAATCAAGTCTTTGGAATGTCAGTTTTGCTTCTTCTTGTGCGTGTCTTTGTGACGATCGTCTATACGCATTTCTGGGCACTGCAGTCAAAGAACACTGCCGTTGAAGATATCTCACCAGGCCTGGACTTGTTTGTAGTTGTATTATGGACGGTATTGTATTCAGGCCAGGCTGTAGCCATCGTGTGGTCTTGTAGCTCTACTAGAGATGAGGTGAAGGAGACTAGAGACATCATCCAGGAACTACTTCTTGAACCTCAGCTAGGTGAGGATGTGGTCCAGCAGCTGGAGCTACTTAATGATCAGATCTGCAGTGAAGACTTGACCTTCTCTGCCTGTGGTTTGTTCTCTCTAGATACACCCCTACCCTGGTCAGTAGCTGTCTCTGTGATGCCTCATTTGCTAGTCCTGCGGCACATGTCTCCTGACTAATCTACTCTCCTGCACAACATCTCAGTGATGTTCAGTTATTGCCTTGCGTAGTAGGGATAGTTTCTTTTTTGCACTAACCTGTCGCAACTTTGGATTATTTTGCGTACACGTAGTTAATTATACGGGTTTGTAAGTGTGTTAAAATAAGAAGTTCCATTAATATTTTTGGCATCAGAAAACTGTTTAAGTGGCGTTGAAAGACTCTTCTTAATTAGTACTTCCATTCAGTTATTTAATTAAATTTTTATTTATAATTTGTATTTTATGTATGTACCTGTGTCATTAAAATCTTACCAATATGTGTGTTTTGAACTATTCAACGTGAACTGCTGTGTTTCATGTTGTGAATAGTATCTTGACTCGTGTTGTTGCTGCAGATGTTAACAGCCAGCATCGATAGTGTGCGTGGTTCTCCAGCAAACCAGTTATATTTATGTAGTTTAAGGGAATAATGTACATAAATAACATTACGCTTCTGAATCAGACCTCGCATTATGTACTCTCCTATGCATTAGCAATTGATACACACATAGCACAGAGGGATGCGTTGTAAATTGAAAATGGAAGAGGTCTGAATCCAATACCAAATTTTCCCCACGGATACATCTGAACAATTGAAATGTTTCTAAATAAATTATAAATTAAAAATGATCACTTCTTAATTGATAATGTATATATGTGTAACAGTACAAGAGGATCACGTTAAACTAAAAACGTAAAACATTTATGTACTTTATCTTAGTCGGATCATTACACTGGAACTATCACGTTATTTTTAGAAATTACATTCATTCTCAGTTGTTATCGAATAATATTTTATCATGCAACCAGCTATATGTTCAGTTGAAATCTAAGTGTGTTGCCTACAAATTCTTCGCCCGGTACGTGTGTATTTTGAAATTGTTGAATGTCTATATTTGCTATAATACACTGTAACAGGCATCTACAACTAAACTACGATTTGTATGTGTATCACGCACATTTACTACATAAATTAGCACGTTTAAATATGGAAGACAACAGTTACACTTCTGTAAGATGTAAATTATACGTCCACACGAGATTTACATAATAATTTTAGAAATCTCTTTTACCGTCAGGTTGGTTTTAATAAAACTTAAAAAAAAAAAGTTTCCACGTGCTTACTGACAGTTATATGATATCGTAAAGTCGTACTACAAATAGTAGTTTACTAACTAGCAATTTAGTATATTTAAGCGGTAAGTAGTACTGTCGAAGGTCACTTTATCTGCGTACGTTAGAACACGTTTGTTTGTTAGTTACTATACTATTATATTGGAAACAATATTTAAAAATGTTTGATGCTTAATAGCAAACGTATTTATGTAAGAAGTGTTAAATAAAGTATATCGGGATGTTATCACATCTAGAAATGTTTGATGTGATAGAGTATTTACAAGACATAACTATTTTTTCTACCTGCAAAACAACAGCACACTATACTACACACCAATAAGAAGGAAGGTATTTGCCTGTACATTACTAGTTGTGGGACATACGTTCTCGAAATTTAGACGTTAACAGTTATCTTACGAAAAATATTACTTTTTATTAGAATTTTGGGTATCGCATTACGAATTAATTATTTGATTCGAAACCACTAAAATAGCACAAGTTTAGTTAAATAAATCGTGTCACAAAATTATTGTGTTATTCAAACTTCCAACTGGTACATGACGCCAGGCTACCTTTATGAAACCGATCAACAGTGTACGCTAATAGTTGTTATATGCGTGAAATATTAGCTCTAAATAATGCGAGGTTTGTTAAAATAACTTATGGTGAATCATTTCTAAATTAGCTTAATATTTGTCGTCTCGGCAGAACATTTCCTCGTGAACCGTTATGTATAAATTCTTGCATAACATTACGAAGATAGTGCGATTAACTTGAATGGGCAGGGCAACGAGGAACACATCAGCAAGTAAAAGTAAGGCAACTTAATGCCATATATTTTGAGTGGCTAATTTCACTTAATAAATCACATAAAGAGAACTAGAACTCGTATTTTCGTAAGGAATAACCTGATGACATTTATCTAGGTCTTAATCATGCAGTAGTGTGTACACTGATAAACTATTACAATTGCAGTCTTACCTGAAACAATAGGGTGAATTACTGGATGTCACTCGGTAGTAAAAAATTACGAGCTCTGACAAACTCCAATCATATCAATAACTTACCTTAGTTTTATGTTATTTTTCTCTCAAAAACTGTATAACAATACCATTCAATGTAAAAATGTTCCTGTTTGTGTAACTATTGAAAATGAATGACTAGTTTACTAGTACTTGTTATATGTATTTTAATTTAAGTATCGTAATATTATATAAGTGTGTATAAGTTCCCCATATAAGGCAACCACACCTGTGCACTGAAAGTTAAGGTTGTATTACGATACAATAGAAGATACAAAATTGTATTTCATAACGAATAAAATATGTTCAGTACAACAATGGTTGTTTTTTATGTTTGATATTGGCGTTTATTATTCCCTGTGGACAATAATATGATTATTTTGAAATTAATACTTATTTATTTCCCTATATTTGTACAGTTATTCTCACCTACTGTCCTGAATAACTTTATGCTCCAGTCTTAACTAGTATACTTTCTTGAATAATGGCTGACTACAACACGTTGTAGCGTCACCGCCTTGCTTATTTACGCAAGTTTTATAAAAATATATTCACCGAGTCACACGACCTCTATAGAAATTCAGTTTTCACTCCACCCAAACCATTTTCCGGTGACTCTTGATGCCGTGTAAACCTAAAGTGCTATTTAATCCTACAGGATGTTTCAGGACGGAGTAGGATAATGTTTAGTGGTCAAAATTACTTAGTCTACTTATTTGGAAAATTAATATTATAAGAGTAATTCTACCCTGGGAATAAACATTATTATTAACGAAACTAAAATTGTTAACTACTTGGTATTTTAAGGCTTAGGAACTTTTCGAAATGTTGTTGTTTACTATCAAGTGATATTTTATGTCGCATTTTAACAAATTATATTTTATGGTCGATTTTCACATTTTTAAATGTACTTTCTCGTAAGCTATCACCAAGCAAATTAAAACTCTCAATTTTGAATTACTACGTATATCAAGACGGATGTACTGATGTAATTTTAAATGCTGTGAATATTGTTTTCTTAGAAAGAGTTTTTCAGTGTCTGTGTTATCAGTTGGTAGACAATGGTGCAGCGTGTCTGATAACCTCTGGAGTATTGAGAAAGGCAAGTTGTTATTCATGCACGGCTTTACTTTGTCGCATGTAGCTTCAAATTGAAATGATCTGGCCTTACCATATATGTAAGTTTGGCTCTACTCTTAAGCCAAGTATTTCCGCTGCAATCACAGTTCTAGTTAGAAACACCACATGCCTTGTCTTAGGGTTTCACATTCCGCTCTATCCTACAACTCGAGTGTCTGCGTCTAAGTTCAGCTCCGCTTCAAATAAACACAGTTTCGTGCCAGTGCAGAACAACAGAAAAAGCAACATGTTGAGTTATTGTAAGAAAACAGTTACTATATTTCCTGAAACAAGAACTTTTTTGTATGGGATATACTTCCAATTTTTAGTACACTCTAGGAAGAGTTATTTTATTGCTAGGTTATTTCAGTGAAAGATGTGCTTAAATATATAGAGAACGAGACAGTATACTTTGGGTGAATTGAGATAGCTGTTATAACATACATTTTTCTCTCTCAAATTTATTTATCCGTCTATTGAATGTTTGTTTCCAAAGACCAATGTCGAAGTCACAGCAAAGTCGAGAAGTCAGCCTTCGAGTGTACAGAGCTGTACACTACTCAAGTTATAACTTGTGAATCGTGCAGGTATGTTTAAACACGTTCCTATTAGCTCTACGTGAATAGCTCGGTGTGTGTCGCTGTCTCGCGTGGTGTTTCTATGCAGACAATCGTCCCAATGCTTTGTGGCTTGCAACCAGAGCCAGTTCATATGGAAGTTTCTCTGAGCAGTATATTTCGTAGGTTAACGAGTCATCAAGTGGATAATATTTATCCACGTGTTCGTGAAAGACAAAATATTATCTATCGTCGTAGGGCAGTACTTCACACGAGTGTTCTGCTAAACCGTCCTTATTTGACCCTAGCAACCGACAAAACTTCACGGAACTCGAGACAGCTACACTGGCAGTTCCTTATACGAGTATATAGTATGACGTAGCTTTAATTTTTCGACAACATAGAAGTATTTCCGTACGAATTCACTTCTTACAAAAATGAGCGAAATTTGACTTGTTTACGATTGTTGTTAGAAATACAAAAATAAATTATTAATGTTTGTCACCATGTTTGTTGATTATATTGTGTGTCAACATTTTATTTTATTACATAAAGTTTATGTTATGCAAGTTACGTGTGTATCGTAGTACAGTCGTACTCTGTGCTAATGGTTTTTCTCAAACAACTGTCAGTATTACGAGTGTAGTACATAGGTGAAGTTTTGACATACTACAATTTATTATCCTCGCTTCTACCATACCACACAGTTAAAAATTAGAAAAATTGGCCAAACGTGTATATATTGTCTTATTCAAGCCAAAGATATATCAATTATATCAACACAGTGTTACATCCTCTCTCTCTCTCTCTCTTCTAATGTAGGGTGGGGATCTATTATTACTGATTCAAAACACCGGCAGTTTATGTGCTTCGATACTTCGAAACCCTGGACTTGTTCCTTCAGTCCCACGAGAGATGATATGCTATACTGACTATCGTTGTAGCTATTAACCACGGCCTCACGCGAATATCCCACTCTTCGTGATAGTCGCGGCCAGAATCAGTCTTATGCGCGGCTTCCTGCAAATTACCGCGAATTGACCCGCGAGATGCGTCCACACTTCGTGGAGGTCGCCGTCGGACGTCTCTATATATGCGCGGTTTATCACAACTCGTCCGCTGTGGCCCCGCGGCGACGCGTCCACCCTTCGTGGAGGCTGCTACAGGAGTCTCTCAATATACGCGGCTTACAACTATCGGCCGCGGTGGCTCCCCGCGACACGTCCACCCCTCGTGGAGGCTGCCGCAGGAGTCCTCTAACTTTCCCTTCACTTCACGCCTACATGACGAAACTCTCCTAGGACCGTCCTCATTTAAACCTTCAGCCAACCGCGTCTCTCGTGGGTGACGACGACAACAAACCCTGCCATTCCTCCGTATCAATTTATTGTATCTTTTTTAAATTCACACACATTAATATCTCTTTGGACTTATTTACAAAATTTTATAAAATTCTAATGACTAATTATAAAGTTAATATTAAATTGCACAGCAAGGGGGTGGGCGTAGCCACGCCTCTAGGTGCCCTAATTTTCAGCGTTCAAGCCGCGCGCCCCTCGTCGGCTCAAGGCTGCTCGCTCGCTTTCACCCCATGTTTTCACAACTTTCCCTCCCCTGCTGTGTTGAACGTCAATCTGCCGTAACATAAAGGCCACAATCCTCCGGCCATATTGCGCCTCTCGCCAGTACTCAAAACTAAATTACAAATTAATTACTTTAAACCAAATTTTGCAATTGAGACACACAAAACATACAATTCTAATCATAATTAAATTTCAACTGGCTTTCTATGACTATTCTAACATAATTTACAGTATTTACAATATATGTGTTATTTATTTTCATTTAAAGGCTATATGCCGGTTACACCGTGTATGTAGTTTTTTCATGCCATAACATATTACGCATGGTTGTAAATACTTTACCACAGAAGCGACAGCTTAGGTGCATTATTAACATCCGTACTGTTCGAAGGCTAGAAAGATATTGAATAAAATGCATATAAATAATTACTTATACATTTTCAACTCAGTGTATCGTGATGCCTCGTAGGAGTAAGATCAAGAGCGAAAGAACGATAGCGAATGCTCTTATAAATAACTTACCCTTCGAAGCACATATTCCTGGGTACAGATTCTATGGACTGGGAACGAAGCTAACGGAGAGGCTCGAACATGGTGACGTCGGAGTTAACGATTTGGACGAGGCGTGCAAGGATCACGACATAGCCTATGCTACTGGTAACAAACTGGAAGATAGACACGCTGCTGACACTGTCCTTGCAGACAGAGCCAAAAGGTTTGTTAAATCTAAGGAATCAATGTTTGTTGAAAGAGTCGCTGCTTGGGGAGTATCCAAGACCGTGAAGACTGAAGTCACGCGAGGAATGGGCTAGCGAATAAAGGGTAGCCCATCCACTCCTACAAATACTCAAATTATATCTAATCGTACTTCCAAACCGTCTGACAAAAATAAAGTTAGTCAGATGAAAAAATAAAGTCGTAAGAAGAAGAAAGCAAGCAAGAAACAAGGAGGCTTCCTGCCTCTACTCCTGCCTGGCTTGGCCGCACTAGGAGGTCTGATTGGTGGAGTTAGCGGTATTGCCAGAGCAGTGAATACATCGAAAAACCAAGCGAAGCAGTTGGAAGAACTTCAATGCCACAACAAGCAAATGGAAGCAATTGCACTAGGGTAAAAAAATCGGAAAGGACTTTACCTAAGACCATACTGTTGCGAGTCGCGACTACCTGGCTGGGCGGTGTAGTACGATACTGTGGTGGTGGAGCTAGGACACCCCCTTCCCACCCACTCCTCGGCGCCGTGGCTGTCGGGCAGGGCGGCAAAATACAATACAGTGGCGGCAGCGCTAAAAGACCTCCTCGGGTGATTGTATTACTCCATGATAACCACCTGCACCCAGTATCGGGTAACCGAGGGAAAATATCGTGATCTGGAATAATCCTGTTCCCTCTTTATCTCTCGGGGTGGTGCATGACTTTGAAGCGACATCTTTCCAGGAGATTGGAGAACAGAGACCTACCGAGATAATTCGAGAGGAAGGAGGGTGGGTATATAAGGGGGAGCTGCAGCAGGAACGAGAGAGTTTTGCTGGCAGGTGCCTAGTGTGATCTCAAGTGATAGTGACAAGTATTGGATTGCGACGACTGTTCAAGGGCGTCCAGCGAGTGGGACCGCAGCAAGTAGGAGGAAAAAGTGATTCTAGGTCAGAAAGATTCTGCGGTATTATTTCTTTGGGTCCACCATTGTGAGTGACTAGTAACATTCCATATACAGAGAACTTATGTAAATGTTTTTTTTTTCCTTTATGTAAATAGTATTTATTTGTTCTGTTTGACATTTATTGTGGTAAATCATTGTAGACATAGGTTATTTTTGTGTGTACAGTTGTAAATAAACTAGGTTAGCTTTATTTTCTTTATTTTATCAAAGTCCTCCATCCCCAAACGTACCTAGCCCGCAAGCTTGTAACAATACCTTGTGGGTAGAGGATGTCTGAAAAAAAGAACCAGAAAGAGAAGAAAGCAATCCAAAAGTTACTACCCAATCGACAACTAACAAACCTAGATTTAATAAAGTTTGCTAGAAAATTACAAGTACCTCATTTCAGGGGTGTGTACGCGAGAGAAAAATTACCATCAAAACCAAGATGAAACGAATGTGGAATTATTAATTTAAATCGGCCAACAGCCAAGGAACTCACTGGGGGTCACACAGATATGTTTGTAAGTACCAAAGGAACTTTGGTGACAGCTTATCGAAAATATGGAATCAATGTTACAACTACGACAGTTTTGGAAACCTTCGCCCATCCGTAGATGTTCGCAAGTATTTTAAAGGACAGGAACTAAGTTAAAATAATTTCAATGAGCAATTACCTACCCAGTGTAACTGTGTCCATTTATGTTTTAAGTTCTTAATAAGTGATTAATAATTGTTTGTACTGTGTAACATTCATGTATATAACATAGATCTTGATGGGCAAGAGCTCAGAGCTGCACTTCGTGCATTTCACAGCTCTGGATTTAAAAGGCTCATGGTCGGTGGCACTAATTGATTTCCAAACTTATTTCTCTGTGCTTAATGTAGATAGTTAAAACTGCAAATTATGCTACACACAAAATTACATCACTGAAGAGGTTACTGTACCGACAGAATCATATGAGATTGAAGATATTGCAGCATACATCAAGCAAGCATTAGGTCCTGACGTAACTTTTATATTGCGAGGAAATACAAACACTCTGAAAAGTGAAATTTTATGCAGCGAAGATATTGACTTTACCAAGAATGATACTCTAGCATCCATACTGGGATTCGAACACGATGTGTATGAGAGCAAAATAGTTCACCAGTCAACACTGCCTGTAAACAGTTTGCCGGTGAATGTTATAAGAGTAAACTGCAATCTTGTAACAGGCTCATATCTAAATGGTAAACCATACCATACTCTTCACGAGTTTTCAGCGACTGTTCCGCCTGGATTCAAACTGGTAGAAGTCCCGAAAAATCTAATTTATGCACCAAACTTAGAAAAATACGTGCAGGAAGTTATTGTTTGTGTAGTCGACCAGGATGATAAACTAATTAATTTCAGAAACGAAGAAATTACACTTCTCTTGCCCTTGAATTAAAGATGGGCCTGAGTTTTAGAAAAAAGATTATAAACACAAGTCTCCCCACCAAGCCAAAGTCAGTTTGTCACGAGCAACTAACGTATTAACCTGTAAAAATTTTGTGTTCCAAAAGAATCTAAGCTTCAAAGTAAAGAAGAATGGAAGTGGAGATACTGAATGTGGACGATCCCGTTAGTTACGAGGATTCCATTACAAAGACTGAATTCCATGCTTATTCGCCTTACCTGCCCGGACCATACCAGTTGCCGCAGGTACGAATACCGGTGAAAAACCATGACATTTATACTTTTCCATGCAACTCATACTTGAATTTCAGAGGCATTATAGCAAATGTTGGAATTGCCTTACCTGTAACCACCAAGATATTTAGAAATGGAGTATGTCACATGATAATAAAATTGCTTATGAACTAATTGGTGTCGATATTGATCAGACACGGGATGTAGGTATTACAGCTACTATGAAGAATTACCTGTCTCTAACACACAACCAACTACCAGCATCCAAAATGGCTGGATGGGGAATCGAACCAAATTATAAAGTTCCTGTGTACGAAGCTGGAAGGTTTGAAATATGTGTATGACTTTCCTCGTGCTAGGATTCGCCGAAGATTACAAGCAAATTATAGTGAAATCTAAACAAGAATTGCTTATACTTTTAGGCAATAATCAGACAAATGCTTTACTGGATGCTGCAGAAAATCCAGAGGTCGTGATGCTCTCTTTACCATCTATAGAGTGGCTGCTGCCACATGTTCAAGTAAAGATGGAAAAGAGAATAAAACTAAGTACTTAAGTTAGTCGAGGAAGGACGGAATTTAGATGTAGCATTTCGCTCGTGTGGAGCTTGGAAACTTGTCCGGCCCTTATGTAGTCTCAACACGTAAATTGGAATGTTAAATCATAGTTTGCAGTGGAAAACAACGCTACATAATTCTAGCATTCCAGACCGGCAGACAGAATACTACAAGTGCAGATCGCTCAAAGTTTGATCACATCAATATAAAGAATGCTAAAGTTTATTTGAACTCTGAAAGTTTTCCGTACATGGATCTGAACACGAATTTCAGTAATGGTTCTTTCATGTTGGCATACTAAATGTTTGCAGATTTCCAGAAATCATACTATGGACACGAAGCTTCGACCACACTCGAACCAGAAGAGTTTATGAACAGTGCTCCACTCCTTGTATTTGACATAAGTAAACAAGACGATCGTATAAACACAGGAGTAATTGATTGTCGCATTGAAATGACAGCAGCAGAGAATATACCAGCCGGCACACAGGCCTACGCTCTCATTATCCATGACTGTTTGGCATCCTACAATGCAAGGGTTAAAGTGGTCAAAGTACTAACTTAAGCTCAGTTCGATCTTGACCATCACCATGTTCGCAAGCATCCAAGGCTTTCAGTCTCAACTCGGATTTATGCTTAAAGAGGATAGCATAGCATACCAGGATGGAAAAGTGACAACGCATAACTTCCTGCCCAGTGGTGGATTTAAAGGGGGGCGGAGGGGGCGACCGCCCCACTAAGAACCTGTTGTGTGTTTTTTGTGAAATAAATTGTACAAATAAATATTTGCAAATAATATTCAACCATGCACAAGTACTCACAAATGACTTAATATAAGCACCAATGTAATATGTACATTTTACGTGATCATAACTGCAAAATTCCATATTGTTAAACAACATTTTCCCCTCTCTCAAGCTCCGTTTTACGTAAGCGAGGCTCGTTCTTGCTCGAAAAGTGCTGTGTGCTGTGAGGATATATTTCTTGTTCTTTTTTTTTTTTTTTGTCTAAAGTCCCTTTCGACATGTTCTCAGTAGGAGGGCGAGTGGTCAGGTCGAAGATAGCACGGCCCTGTCATAAATAACAACCCATAGACGTGAGCAGAATTAGGGGGTATGGTGGGGGGGGGGGGCGGAGTGTCTTTACACAGTGTGCTGTGAATGAGTGATGGTTTGAAATATTTTTGTTGTGAAGTGTTTTACGTTAAGTTTAAATGTTGAATACTAACTAGGAAAATACAGAAAGTAACATATTTTAACTTACATATTTCTAGTAAACTGCAGAAACGTGAAGCAACAGAATACGGCGATCCTGATACTATGACACATGTTCGATTTATTAGGTACTTTATACCGTGAAAGCAGTTTAAGATCAATCTAGCGTCAAAAATTCTAGAATTTAATTTGTGCAAAATACCGGTAATTTATTAGTTAATACTACAGTATTATGTTACTAGTGACTATGTTATCCACTAAGAACAATATTTTAGCGTGCATAGTTTTCCCATAACTACATGTCAAAATCAAAATTTCGACGTTACAGGAACATATCCCAGCAAAACCTTCATGAATAACAGTAGCTAAATAAATAACACTCAACTTTAATAAATGTCGCGGGTTGTATGCTTACAGCTATAAAATTGCAAAACAACAAATTTTTGTATTAAAAAAAATCTGAAGTAAATTATTTTTACTAGACTTTCAAAAACGTCTTAAAAATACATTATTTTTGTTCTTGTGTCGATAAATTTGAGCAAATTGCCATTGGCTCGTGATATCTAATTTCAGTATGAACGATTTAGTTTCGACAAGTCTGTTGGCTTTCGTGGGTGTATGTTCTCGTGACAAGAGGCTTTTGAATGAGTGATGAGATTTTGACCAGTACTTAACAACTAGGTATTTTGTGCTTGTGATGGGTGACATGATATCAGTATGCCGCAACACCGGAATGAAGGGACAAGGCAACCCGAAAAAAAAATCGTGGACTATCAGAACAAGATTTATTGCAAAATTTACCAGGTCGCGCCTATCTTTTGTGAGGTCTGGTAGGTTATGATTTCCAATGTGGTTTGTAAGAATTGCATCACAGAATGTAGTGTATCTGTAGTGTGTAATAAACACGTCTAGTTTCTAGATTCAAAATGTTTTGTACAACTTAGTTGTCATTCATTAAAATTAGAGTACGTTTTTCAAGAGCTAACACAACAAAAAAACTTTCGTCTATGCAGAATCTTCAAATTGTACTTAATTTGCAGCGACCTAAAGTTCTGTGGTGTACAGTGTGTGGAGTAACAAGAAGTCGGCAAGTTCAGTTTAAACCAGATAGCAAGCTCTCACTGTCTTCCCGTGGCATTAGTGTTATTATACAAGGTTTGTCGGTTTTGCACTTGATGATTATACGCCCACTAGTCTCATCAATATGTAGCTAAAATACGTTGAAGGTTACCATGGCGTCGTCAGCGGTTTGCTGCCCTAACTTGTGAAGCTTTGCAATACTTCTAAGTAACCGGTCCGAATACCGCAACTCGTAGGCGTCCCGAAGCATAAATTGAAAACGCCCGGCGTATCACCCCAGCTCGTCGATCTTTTGATTTTTAACACCGTCCGGCGCCTGAACTGACTCCCTGGGGCACCCCGGCCCGTGTTATCTGTGTCTCAATGCCGTCTTCCGCGGCTCGAAAACAACTGTCCCAAAATCTGTCAACGACCTAGCCATGCACTTGTCTGGCGCCAACCTCCATGTAGCTTGCCCTGCAGGCGTTGGTTCAGTTGGACCAATTAGGAGACAGCTTCAGAACGATGGCCCTGCCCTTTAAGGACACTTTTAACATCCTGCCAATGCCGCATTTATTACATAATTAAATTCAGCTGCGCACTTTGACAAATACCCTACATTTATTTTAATTAATTCCTAAAATTCCTCACATTCTAATTATTGTAATTATTCTCCGTTCACTCTTAGTTGAGTTTTAGGATAAACAAAGCAAATTATAAACGAACATGTTAATTGGCTGCCGACCGCCGTGCACTGTGATCTTGTATAATAAATAGATCTTTGTTATCTGTCGTGTATATATAAATTTACTACTCCATCACTTAATGAAAGAGTTTTATTAACAAATATATAAAATATACAGACGTTACAAACACAATCTACGACGCTATATGTTTATTACTATAATTATGGTTAGCGGACGACACGTCCGTACAGTTGGTTCACGAGTTATTTAACGACTGACGCACCGTTAAACGTACGAGTTTCTTGGTACACTGGCCAGTATTTAGAGACGTACGATACTCTGAAGATACCAAAAGTTTAGTTCTGTAATAATTACCACAGTAAAAATAAGTCAGAAATATCACAATCAGATATAATGTTTTATTTTTTCAAAGTATTTTTGGACGTTAACGCGTCAATGTTGTGGTTACTGCGAATGTTTTCTTTCGTTCGTCCATTTTCCGTTCCAGTTCGTCCGATCCACGGCCGCGTGGTCCGAACCAAAGTTCCTTGTTCTATTTTGTTCCGTCCTCGCGTCGGTTTATATTTACGTCGCTTGCGGATTAGGTTATAGTCTAGTAAAGTTATGCAAATTTATGGCCATCTGGGGAACTAATTGCAACAGAAATGAACCCAACGGTTTCTTAACGGAAAAAGTCTAAGGAATCCGATTCTGAAGTGTCTACCATCGCCAAAGGTGTAGGATAGCCGCCATTTTGAAAAAATAACACTTTCAAATAAAAAATAATTAATTACTTCTAATCGGTACATTTTACAAGAAAAATTATGGGAACAAAATTTAAAGAATATAAAATTTCCTGTAAGACACTTTTTGTTTCATCAATATATCATATTTCATTCTCAAACTACACAGCTTGAACTATTT